>QEPC01004745.1:298040-323842 GCA_003113815.1 Sphenodon punctatus
CCCCCACCCTGCATCCCACCCCATAGCTGTTCCCCACCCCCACCCTGCACCCACCTGCTCGGGCTCATTAACTGCTGCTGCTGCTGCTGCTGCTGCAAGGTTTGTAAAGTTTATTTGTTTATTGTTCTATAGAACAATATAGCAGGTTGCAGCCTTGCAGCAAAGGTTCCTCGAGCTGGCTCTACACGTTAACTCCTCTCAGGATCTGAAACTATATTGTTCTATAGAATACTATCCCTTAGAGCAAGCTCATTGACATGCGGGTGGGTGGGGTGGTGGTGGGCACTGACAGTCAAGCACAAACAGTGGGCATCAGCAGGTGACTGCTTTTCCAGCAGTCAGGCACGAGTCAAAGGAAGCACCCACCCAAACACATGACAGGCTACCACCCTGCCAGCCATCCCTACCAAGGATCCCCTGGAAGAGCAGCATTTCTTTGCACGTGCTGTGCCAGCAGCCCTCCTCCTAGCAGGGGTCTCTCTCCCTCCATCAGCCACCCTCCCTACCCACAAGTGCCCCCTACAAGGGCAGAGTTTTCACATGTCAGCCAGGGACCCCAAGGAGGGACAATTAGAGGCATCATCATATTATGTGGTGTTGTTTTGTGTTCTACTTTCAGAGAGGGTGCTGGCATGCGGGTGGGTGGTTGGGGTGGTGGTGGGCACTGGCAGTCAGGCACAAACAGTGGGCATCAGCAGGTGACTGGCAGTGAATGTCTGCCACAGAGAGAGAGAGAGGGTGTGTGGGGCTTGGTTCTTCCAGCAGTCAGGCATGAGCCGGAGGAAGCACCCACCAAAACACGTGCCAGGCGGCCATCCATCCCTAGCAAGGGTCTTCCTCCCTCCATTTGCCCTCCCTAGACATGAGCATCCACCGGAAGGGCAGGATTTGCATGTGCCAGTCAGCCAGGGTCACCGCCTCCCATTGATATCCCTAGCACCCCAAGGGAGGACTAGAGGGCGAGGCATCATCATTAGGGATGGATGAATGTGGTTTGGAAGTTCAGAGTTCAGACCGAACTTCCGAACAGAACTCAAATTTCAAACCAAACCAAACTGAATTTCTGAACTCTCTTCTGTTCGCCGATCCCTAGTGGCAACACAAACCAAACAACCTGGTTTTGAATGGCCGAACTTGGTTTGGAAGTTCGGAATTCGACCAAACTTGGTCTGTTCGGTCAACCAAACTGAACTTCTGAACCAAACTCGAATTTCAAACCAAACCAAACCGAATTTCCAAACTCAAATTTCAAACCAAACCGAACCGAACTGAATTTCCGAACTCCGTTCTGTTCTCCCATCTCTAATCATCATAAATGTATGATATAACATATGTGCTGTTTATGTGTTCCTGTTTCAGGGAGGGTGAGGTCTCGGAGGACTCCAGTTCCAGTGCTGGTGCCAGTGCCAGCATCATTACGCGCAGGACACCGAGGTGGAGGTCGCCAGTGCACCCCCAGACAGCAGGCGATGGCGTACACAGTCTGATGTCTGGCATTATTATGAGGAGGGGCGGCGATACGCCATCTGCAAAGTAAGGCACAGAGGCTGTAACAACAGGGAATGGATGACCCTATGACCTGTTAGGAACGGAAGTCCTCTGCAGAGAGATTGACCACCCACCCACTTGTGGAGACAGAATGCAGGCAGGGCTTGACAGACACAGTATGGCACTTCTTATGTTCCTATCTTTTTATGTTCTTTAGACATGCTCCAAAAGATTTACAAGGGCCAGAGAGGGGACCACATCAGGGTTCATTGCCCATATTGAAAAAAAACATGGGATAAAAGTGAGGCAGCCACAGGACTCTGGCATGGCGCTCATGGAACATCAGAGGCCGTCAAAGGCCTTCCCCTTCCCCCGCCTCCATCTCCACAGAGGAATCCGAGGAGGAGTCCCCTGGACTAAGGGCCTTTATGGCCCAATTTAGAGGGCCAACAGGGCCTTTATGGAGACTGTAAAGGTGATGGAGGTCCAGCTGGTGGCCCGATACAAGCAGCTAGATGTACGAGAAGCCAGATAAGGCGTATTCCCATTACCTCCAGACAAAAATCGACAGTGTCGCGCTCCATCGCAAATTGGTGGTAAAGTGGCAGGAGGCCGTGGCAGGGGCTGTAGATTTTGCCACTGCAAGGGGCTACAAAATGCAAGAGGATGTGGCTGCCCCTACAGTCAATGAACATGTTCTGCCTTTCCCCCATGTTCCAGGGGACAGGCCCACATAGATCGTTGTTAAGTTTCCTTTGTTTTTTATATATATAAATGTTCTGTTCTCCTTTTATAAAGCTGTTTGTTGTTGTTTTTTTCACCATGCTTTTATTAAAGTTATATTTCTTGTTGTTACGAGCTTTGTTTGCCCTGCCCAATCTTTTATCCCTCTGTGCTGAAGTTCTGCCTGGCAGGTGGCAGAATCTCATACAGGTTGTCGATCCCTACCAGCAGCACCTGTCTGGCACCACATGTAGAATAGTTAAGGAACCCAAAGATGTGCCAGGCAGCAGCAGGACCTCTCAACTTGCAGTCAGCCCCACCAGGAGGGGCAGGGCTTGTGTCTGTGTGGGTGTGCCAGAGAGAAAGAGAGACAGGCTCCTTGGCAGCAGTCATGGGCAGACAGTTTGAGCTGGATACAACTCTCCCCCTCTACCCCCATCTCTCCATCTTTCTAGCAGGGAGCCTCCTCTCTCTCTGGACATATAGTGCAGGTGACAGCATGGTTGAGGTTGTGTCTTTCTCTCCTTCTAGCACCGGGGAGACTTTCTCTCTGTCTCTTATTTATCTCTCTCTATCGCTTTCACCATGAACAGCAGGTTGCTAACTCGTAAAGAAAAGGTGGAATGACAGGGCACAAGAACCCTGAGGGTGGGTCCTGGCCTTGGGCTAGAGTGGCAGGCAGCTTCCAGATATTGCTATTCAGGAACAGTGACTAGTTCAAAAGGTGTTGGGAAGGGGGGGAGGCAATCAGTTTTGTTTCTTGCTGTGCCCGCCTCACCACAAGCCCCATTTGCTCCATGCAGCCTAGCCCGTGGCCAATCGCAGACTGCAAAGGCAGTGGTCTGAGGCGAAAAGGGATGGTGATTAGGCAGGCTGGCTGCTACTCCAAGCCTCTCCACCCCTGGTGCCTGGAAGTCTGCTCCTCAGCTGACTCCCCCTCTCTGTCACGTTTTGCCTTCCAGTGACACGTTTTTGCCATCCGAACTCACCCGAACGCGATCCAAACTGACTGAATTGAGTTCAGTTCGGTCAGTTCGTGTTCAGATTCATGTTCAGGTTCAATCGTCCGAACCGGCTGAGTTTGGGCCGAACTCTGAACTTCTGAACTGCGTTAGCCCATCCCTACCTCTGTGTTTCTGTTATCTACCCCCCACCCCACCCCTGCTCCCTCTTCTCCTTTCTCTCCGAGTTTGAGTCCTGGCTCACCTTATTCCTCTCCGATGACATCCTCACAGCCATCCTTGGTGACTTTAACATTCATGTTGATGCACCCTCTCAACCTGGTATCACCCGCTTCCTCTCCCTAGCCTCCTCCTTTAATCTCCACCTCTGGACTAGCTCCACCACCCACACTGATGGTCACTCTCTTGATCTCGTGTTCTCTAGGAACTGTTCTGTCTCCGATCTTTCCTTTGAGCCCAATCCCATATCTGACCAATTCTTTGCCATCTTAAACCTCTCCCACTGCTCCCCCTCCTCTTCCCCATCTCCCCATCCCTTCCACGATCTGTAGGCCATTGTGCCCCAGGACTTTGCCTCCACCTTCTCTCCTCTTCTTCCCTCAGTTCTCTTCTCCTCCTCCTCCTCCTCCTCCTCCTCCACTCTGGATCCCTCTGAACTCTCTAATTACCATCCTGTCTTGCTCCTCCCTTTTGCCTCCAAGCTCCTTTAATGGGTCGACCTCCTCTCTGCCAACTCCTCCCTTGACCCACTCCAATCTGGCTTCTGCCTCCTTCACTCCACTGAAACCACTCTTGCTAAGATCACCAACAATCTTCTTGTGGCTAAATCCAACCACCTTTAATCTATTCTTGTCCTCCTTGATCTCTCTGCTGCCTTCGACACTGTTGACACTCATTCCTGCTTGAATCGCTCCACTCCCTTGGATTCTGGGACTCTGTCCTCGACTGGTTCTCCTCCTACCTCTCTGACTGCTCCTTCAATGTATCTCTTCCTAACTCCTCCCCCTCCTTCTCCCTACCCCTCTCAGTCGGGTTTCCCCAAGGCTCTGTCCTTGGCCCTCTCTTCTTCTCCATTTACACCCAATGTCTAGGCAAACTCATTGCCTCCCACGGTTTCCAATACCACCTATACGCTGTTGACACTCAACTCTATCTCTCCACTCCTTCATTCTCCCCCTCTGTTCAAGCTCGTCTCACCAACTGTCTCTCCAATATCTCTGCCTGGATGTCTCAATGCCAACTCAAACTGAGCATGACAAAAACTGAACTCCTTATCTTCCCTCCCAATCCTTCCTCTCCCTCTTCCCTGTCAATTACCACTGACAGGGTGTCCATTCTCCCTGTCCACCAAGTCCGCAGCTTGGGATTCATCTTTGACTTCACACCTTAATTTCAAACCCTACATTGACTCCGTGGCCAAATCCTGCAGCTTCTCCCTCCACAACATTGCCAAGATCCGCACTTTTCTGTCTGTCTCCTCTGCCAAAACTTTCATCCATGCCCTAGTCATCTCATGCCTCGACTATTGTAGCCTCCTCCTCACTGGCCTAGTGGCCTTCCCCGCTCTCACCTTTCTTTCCTCATCTCTGTTCAAAACTCTGCTGCCAGGATCATCCACCTAGCCCGTCGCTTTGACCATGTGCAGCCTCTCCTCTCTCCATTGGCTCCCTCTTTCTGAGTGCATTCTGCACAAGCTCCTTGTATTCACCTCCAAAGCCCTTCACAACCTCCCTCCCCCCTACCTCTCTGCCCTGATCTCCCTCCAAATCCCTGCTTGAGCACTCCGCTCCTGCTCCATCCCCTCCCTCACCCTCCCACACCTCTCCTGCTCCCCCAACCACCTTCGTCTCTTCTCTCTTGCTGCCCCGCACACCTGGAACTCCCTCCCTACCCTCATCCACTTGGCTCCCACCCTCCACACCTTTAAGTCCCCGCTCAAAACCCACCTCTTCCGCTCTGCCCTTCCTAACTCCTGCTAGTCATCCCCACTCAGGATTTTCCCCCCACCTGCTATCTGTAAACTCCCAACTTACTGAAATCAAGCCAAGAACGTGTACCTGAGCTCTCGCATCATCATGAATGTCGCATCCCTTGTCTCTCACTCTGTTCCCCATTCCCTGTTTCCCCTCCCCCTGTCTTTAGATTGTAAGCTCTCGGGCAGGGACCATGTCTATCTTATTCTTTGTAAAGCACCAGGTACATCGCTGGCTCTATATAAATGCTAATTCTAATGCTAATGCTAATGCTAATAATAATAATAATATAATAATTAATAGTTGTGCAAACGCACACACATCTTCCAACATTATAATTCCATAGAGAACAGAAACTATCCTGCTTCTCATTCCACTTGGTTTCTTTTTATTCCATAATTTCTTCATTGTCCTCTCAAGTGCTTTTCCTGGGGGGCAACTCTGAAAGAGGTGCTTGATGCTTGAATTCTGGTCTTTTTGTTTCTCTCTCCTGAAAGAGGAACTTTGACCTCACAAAAGAGGACAGTGAGATTCAGCCTCCAAAGAAGGACTGTCTGTTCTTAATTGGCACTGTTGGAAGGTATGTATTCTATTAAAGCTTCTGATCCCATGAAGCCATTTTCTCAGGCAGGTCATTAGGCCCATATGGAGAGCACTGAGGTCAGTAGATTTCCACATGGATGTAAAGGTCTGTCCACATGCATCTATTTCCAGGATCACAGCCTATAGTAATTCACTCATCATTTCATGTTCATGTTCAGCATTTCAGTAATTCACTCATCATTCCAGTCATCTACCATCAGTAACCTGCAGGACTCAAATATTTTTTTACTTGGGTTTCTGAGCACATTTGCTTTCCAAGTCAGTTCTGTGTTTACTCTGAGACTTAATTTCCAAATAACACCAGTAACAACAATTCTGTCAACTTCAACTCTCTTAACAACTGTAAACATACCACAGCTTTACAAATCCAGTACATTGCTTCTCAACCCTTTATACACTAGGAATCTATGTTAGAACAAGAACAAGTTTTGATACCTCCTCTTATCTTTACAACTGCCCACCTATCTATCCAGAAAAAATGAAGGAATGGTTATGAAATTTAAACAGTAAAACCCTGGTCATGTCTGTTTAAGTCCAATTAACTTGTCCATTTCAAACAATTAATTATAAGGTTTGCTCCAATTTCCCATTCACCATATATATGCAAAACTCCATTCAAAACAACCCACCGTTGAATGTCAGAATACCTTACTTTCTCCCTCACTTTGTTACTAGTCTTATGGTTCAAATCTGAGAAGAATGGTGCAGACAGAAACCTTACAATCTATATATAAGCCCTAGTGAAACAGATTACGTTGCTATTTTAGAACTACCAACATGGTAAAATCATCAGGAAGAGAACCTCTAATGAACCTTAATCATCATAATTGTATCAGTTATAAAAAGGATTCTGCTTTGCAAGCATTCTGAAAACATCTTTAAAACAGCCTTGACAGTAATTCAAACGAAAATTAAAGTATTTCTCTACTTTGAATAAAGTATGCTATTATTTAAACATCACTTTAAATTGTAGCTTCGTATAGCTGTAAATCATACCTGTAAATCAAGGAAGTATTTTAATGATATATCTATTTGATTATAACAACTTACTTCCCTTATGCAAGTATACTTTAGTTGATTTAATTATTTAGCCCTCCAATTATATAGTCCACACTAATCAACCAAAATGAAACATTTAAGTCATAAAAGTATAATCTAAATTTCATATATCAAATTACTCCATCCATTTATGCATGATTTTCATATACTATATATTACTTAGAAAATAAAAGTGTACAGCTGTAAGTACTCTTCAGTGATTCATTAAACTCTGTGGGCTTATTCTTGAAAGTGTACTTCAGATAAGATAGTTTACTCCAGAGACTGTTTCTTTAGTGTAGCAGCTGCCTCCCTCCACCTTTGTTGCCACAAACATGAAAAACCAAGGGTTAAATACCTCTGCCCCTCTCCTGATCCCTTCCTAGAATTTTCAGGGAACTGCTAGGAGGGGAAACTGGAATAACAAGCAGTCAGTGAGGTAGAGATGCTTTGTGGGAAACAGAAAATTTGATTTTCTGGAACAGCAGAGCAAGAGGGGGAGGGAGTAATTACTTCTTTATATTACAGACAAACAAGTCCCCCAGACCAGAATCCTCCCTCTCTAGCTTAATCCCACTTAGGGTGGCCATACCTCCCCTTTAAAAGAGGACACTTCTGAAAACTATATGTTGCAGGGCTGCATTGGTTTCAGTGCAGTCCTGCACAATGTATTTTGTATAAGCGTCCTCTTTTAAAGGGGAGGTATGGCCACCCCAATCCCACTTGTTTGGAGAGATAAGTAGGGATGGGTGAACAGAACACAGTTAGGATGTTCAGATGTTCAGTCATTCGGTTTGAAACCCGAGTTCGGGTTCGATGGTTCGGTTCACCCGAGTTTGGTTTGGCAGAACTTGGCAAAACATTCAAAAATAGCGAAACCGAACCAAAATCGAAACCAAAACCTAATTTTTGGCCCTGAAAAGACACTTTTCTGCCCCCGAACTCATCTGAACTCATCCAAACACAACTGAACTGTTCAGTCATTTGAGAGTTCGGTTCAGACGTTCTGTTCGGACTTCCGAACAGACCGAGTTCGGTCTGAACTCCGAACATCCGAACCGCGTTCGCCCATCCCTAGAGATAAGGATCCTTTGCCACATCTTCACTTTAACCCTTCCTTCTTTTAGAAATACAGAGGAGGTTAAAGTGAATTAGGAGGTAAGGTAGAAGGAGTGGAGGACCGTTATCTTTTTATTTTAAAGTGTTAATCAAAAATGGCTTGTTTTACATGGATTTAGCATGATTTTTAAAATCACTTTTTAAAAAAATAATGGATTTTTAAAGCATTACACCACTAATTTAGTGGGTAAACTACAGTTTTACTGTCTAGAGCAGCTGATACTTAGCATTCAAAAGAACATACAATTATTTTAAGAATGAACTGGATAATGACATTCCATTTTACTACTATTTCAGTGATCACACACTGATCTTGCTGGCTGCTTACTGGTATTAAAAAATCCCACCTGTAATCATTAGGCATGACTGACAAACAAAGCTGAAGAAAATAAAGAAGATCCACATTTTGTTTTATTCCACTATAAGGTGGCCTCTCTGAAGCAGGACTGTATTAGTGCGTATTTACAAGAAGTCCAATTTTTTTCTAATTTTCACCTGTTGGTACTCAAATCTATTATTCTAAGTCTTTTATATTCTACAGTTGCTATTGCCTGACATAATTCCCTTTGAAACAGTATTTGAAGTGAAGACCTTCTTATTAAACATTCAACTAAGGTTGATTTTTTAAAAAGTAATTGGCTAATGCCCATTCACTTAAAAACTACATATTTTTGGAACTATACTGTAATTACAGTAGTAATATAGCAGAATAAACTATTTTTAAAAAACTTTTTAAAATATCTAATTTCAGTTTATGGCTTTATTTTTCTTAATAGTCATCACATTACCAGTGAACTGTACAGTTCATAGTTGAAAGTGAAGATTGTATTATGTCTCTCTTTTATTGATGCCATATTTTATGCTATTGAGAGGTGTACAACTGATTTTCCAGTAGCTCTGTGCAAGAGATCCTAATGTATTTATTTTTTAAACAGGAAGAGAATGACAAAATGCCCATACTGCCTATGAAAAAATATAACAAAACATTGCAAACATATTTTGCTAATGGTTAGTATCTTTTGAACTAAGGCAGCCCCTTTGTAGAAGTTTATTGATCCTTGATCAGTAGCTTAGAACAAAGATTCCTTCCTTAAACAGCTTAAGGTTTGACTCCTTCATTGTCCTCCCATCCCTCCCCCAAAATGGGAAACAGTGCTCTTTCCGTCTACAAATCAGAAAGAATGTCTAGAAACATAGAAAGGCTTGTTCCGTTTATTTGTACCCTAAGCAGCAATGTCATATAACAGACAGGTTTTTTCAACCAATCAGACTGAAGCAGCTGCGAGTGTTACATCTTGGCACTCTAAAGCTATTGGCTCCTCTCTGGGGAGTGGAGGGTGTTCAGTTATTAATGACCGCTGAGCAGGCAGCACCATGTCAGTGTGACAACTGATCGGGTGAACGATGCACCACTAACCACCATGGAAACAAGGAGAAATAAGAAGAGCTAGCAGCAGGCATCTCTCTCTTCACTGGATTGTGAGTCTCAGCCAGCCTGCTACAGAGCTCCAGCAAATGTAAGGGATCTTAGCTGGCAGCACACAGCTTCTCTCATTTGATTCTGTAGGATCTCTCTAACTAATTCTAATATACACTATCAATTCATACATCTATTCACACCCTGGCATTGACACAAGTATGTGGGTACCTGAATTGAGGAATCCAAATATACAGAGATGAAAGAAGTCCTCCAGCACTGAAACTACTCTTGCAAGGTAAGTTCCTATTTATATTTTAAAGTGTTTTGCTGTGTGTTTTTTAAGACACATGTTCTTTTTCATGGGTTTTTTTTCATCTTAAAATCTGTTGGACTCTTTCCAGATTTTACTTTATTGGACAGAAATGCAAAGGCATAAACTCCCCACCCCAACATTGCCTTTGGCTAAGAGATAAAATGTGTTTTCAGGACTTTCAGAGGTTAGCATTAACTAGCTCGAAAGAACATCAAAGGCTAAAAAAATATAAAGGAGAACATTCCCCCACCTCCACCCCCCAGTTTCCGATAGAAAATCAAATTAGACAGTTGCTCCGTGTTTTCAGACCAATAAAACAAGATACAGGACAGCTTTTTTTACCTCCTCCAATGGTTGGATTAAGGCAAATGCCATTGTATGTCAGGACCCAAAGCCACTGAGCACAGAGGCTGAAAGAGCATATCACAAACACTTATTGAATTTCTGCCAGCCTACATCTTAAGGATTGTGGCAAATGACTTCCCCTAAAAAACATCTCCTCGTCAGTCTAAAGGGGCAGCGCAAATGTCTAGTTACTAATGTAGCTGGACTGACACATGCTAGTTTTTTTTTTTAAAAATCTCACATTAACCAGAAGAGTTCTATTCTTCTTGGGTAATTAGCAGGATCACAGCAGGATCTCTCTAAAGTATCTTTTCCATTAAAGATGATTGGTTGTTCAGATCAGCTACTACATTTTTCTAGCCTACTCTTTTTGAAGAAAACCTCAAAACCTGTTCCGTTCATTTCAAAAAAGCCTTTGTTTTCAAATGTCTAGTTTTTGCTCGGCATTGCTGTTGGGAATGAGGACAGCTCCGTACTGAGGAAAGATGAAGGGGAAAAGGCTAAATCAGCTTTATGCAATGAACATAAAATTTTATGCTAGCTTTCCTGTTGCTCACTGTGCGTAGGTGCATATGATAATGTTAACCTGATATAAGCAAAGCTTTGCGTGTGACTTTCCTGAACATGAAAATGTGCATGTTTAGTTAAAGTGCATCAGCATACATAGATCAATGCTTCATGCTTCGGTGTAATCCAGGTTTGGATATTTTACTTCATAACCATGTAAAGAGAAAGGTGGCTGCCTGGTCTATGTTTTAAAATATAAAGATATTTGACATTTTCCTACATCGATATATTGCAATTATATAGAAGTGTACATGGATATTAAATGCAGCTGAGCATTTAAATGACTCCTTCAAGGGCTCGTTCCTCTCCCTGCTGTTCACCCTTACAAAAACATGCAAAGAAACCTGCTCCTCTGTGGCAATGCAATTATTTGCTTGCAGAATTGCAATTTCAGAGTTACTGTTTGTTTCTCAGTTTACAAGGGAAGACAAACGTTGAAAGACAGTCAGCTGCTTCATTCATGCCACTCTCCCAATATCTCAGAAAATGGTTAGTTTAACAATATGTATGGTATGAAGTCAATTAATTCAGGAGTCCTTTGTAAATGACAATAAAGCAGCTCTGACAATATGCCACAGCATTCGATTTTCCCTCGGGAAAATGAATGAGCCTAAGAAGAGGTTTCTTCTCAGAGAGCAAAATGAAAGGTGCTGAAGCATTAGCTTCTGTTATTGGCAAGCTTGCTTGTTATTCTTTTTCCACTATATTAAATCTCTTTAAAACAAACCAATTTATTATACAATGTAACACAGACCTTCTCTTTTTAGTCATTAAATCTACCTTTTCAGGCACATTGATTGTTTGCTTTAGTACTTTAAGGGAGAACTGCAATGCTCTGGTTTAAACTCATACAGTATGTGACAATGCAGTAATTTCATAACTCATTCTTGGGTTCATTCCTTGATATATTTAGTGTACTAAACTTTCAGTGAAAACTTTTTTGCCTTACACATACCAGTAGATGCTCTACTTCTTAAAATTGCTACTTTGATTTGTGTTTTACATGATCGATAACATTAAAAGCTCCTCTGAGTAACTTTGAACCTCATTTACATTGTTCTGTTTGGCCACACACCCTATTTCATGTACTAATTGCAAATGCTGTAAAAATATGTCAAAGACATTTTTTAAAAAAACCAATCATACTACACCAATCCCCAAGGCATACAGAGCAAACATGGATGACTGTACATCCTACGAAAGAGCTAAGCAAGCCTTACCCACTAACAAAGTCAAGCACTATGGGTGAATTTATATGGAGCAGTGTGCTGTTGTCAGAGACATTGGCTACCCTAGAAGTACTGCCTTTCAGTGATGGTAGATTTAGGAGTGACATCATAGCATGCTTGTTTGGAGTACCCAAGAACATGTGGTTATTGTTTTGTACCAGAATACATCAGACCAAGTGTAAGATGCTGCAACCTACAACATGTACTATAACATAAGGGATATAATCCTTATTAAATGCTTTAGTATATAAGCATTTACATGAGCATTTCATAATGATGAACATTTAATATATATATTGTAAATGTTCATATACTGTAATCCACTTGTAATTAAGAGGAAACCCAGAATACAAACCTTGAGTGAGTGGGAGTAATTGCAGTCAATGCAGTTTCACCCAATTTCTCCAGTTCTGAATTTGACCTTTAATCTTAAATGTTAATTATATTTCAATAACAAACATCTACTTATGTGTTCTAGAAGAACTGCTTCAATCGCTTTACAAACATAGTTAGCTTTAAAGAGCTCATTCAATACCTATTTTTTGTAGTAACTAATGTAACAGAATCAGATAAGGAGTGGGAAACAAACAGCTTGGTGTAAGATAAGCACTATCTTGCTTCAAAGGAGAAAGTTTCCAAAGAGAGACAATTAAAGAGGATTTGGTTTCTGACTGTTTATAAATACACTTTTAGCAGGTATGGTGTATCTAAAATTTACTGATAATTGACATATCTTTTTATCCAACCATATTTTACAGTGAAAAGGAAAAGGTAGTAATAGATATAATATGCTGTCAGAGATAAACTCTTTGTAACACCTTCTACTGTAGGCCTTGCAAACACTGCGTATAACACAAGCCTACAAAATGTGAAAATGGAAAACACTTTTCCAAAACACAGCAACATATTTCTTTTAAAAGGACCTCTTTTAAAATGGGGTATTAGAATTCCCACTCAAAATTTACTGAAGTAAATGATCCAACTACAATTAAATTATACTCATAACTTTTCTCTAATCAGCTAAGCATGCTCATTCCTGGGAACAAACTGTAGTCAGCAATTCAAATGTTTTACTTTACTAAGGAGAAATGCCATCGGAATATGAGAAGAAACAGCGTCGACAGTTTCCATTAAAAAGGTCATTAGGTGCTTTAGTATGAGAAAGGAATCAATATTACTCATTGTAAGTCTTTCTAAGCAGGAAAATGCAGCCCATGCATTCAACTGACAGGTTTGTAAACAGCACAGTGGTATTATTCTAAATCGTCTGTAGGTCATGGTTGGTGTCCCTCAGTCTTTTTGCTGCCAAGAAACTCTTTGTAGACAACCTCAGTCTGGATGAGCTACCATGCCACACAGATGCAGTTTTAAAGTGACAGTCATTTGACATTCCAAGTTTTGCTGCAATATAGGTTCCAGGGAATACGTGAAACAAAGTAGGTGATAGCTTTTATTGGATCAACTTCTGTTGGTGAATGTGTACAATTTTTTTAGCTTCATGGTGTTCTTCAGGATTATATGAAGGTTAATGTTGAGCTTGAGCTGAATGCATAAAGGCAATGATTGATAGGTATAAAGGAGGGTATTGGAATTGTCTAGCCTCTTGAAGTGAATAGGGTAGATAAATATATGGGCGGCAACCACTTAAAATCAATTGATGTACAAGTTTCATGTCACTGATATGAATCATTCTATATTAAAGCCAGATTGTCAGCTAGTGTAAATGAGTATAGCTCCACCAAAGTGAATTGGGCTATGAAATTTTACACCATTCGAGATTCTCATCTTTAGATTCTACCCTGGATCTCAGGAGAGTTATTCCCTCCTTTTGGATTTATCCTGAGTAGTTGGGTGTGACAGCTATTGAGAAAGAGCATATGCTAAAATTTGGCTATAGTATACCATACTGGAAAAAAAAACTATGCTATAATATTCAAGATACCCATATCTATATAAAACTTTAAACATGGTCTGTGACACTACATGATGAACCACATAAAATATTGGACATGCTGAACAAGAAAGAAAATAATAGAAGCAAGCTCATTTCACAGCATGAACAAGGTTTATTCAATGGGTGAAGGAGGAGGCTTCATTTCCCATAATTCAATGGCATTTTCAGTGCAAACAATCAGAACATGCATCGTTCAATAAATAATTATCATCATCATCATTTTTAATTTGTATCCTGCACTCTCCCATTACAAATGGCTCAAGGCAGCTCACAACACAAAATAATGTAATACACAGTATACAGAAGCATCAAATAATTCAAACATCATCAGCAGTAAATAACCCCCCACATTGATCTAATATTATATATACAGTATAAATTCTATCCATCTCTCAAAGCAATTACACAATACACCCCTTCCATCTTCTCACATAACCTAACTACTTCCTTAACCCCACCCTACTGCTACCTGTGGGAGACCCTCCATCTACCCTCCTGCTCTCACCAGGAAGAAGAGTCCTTTCACCTATTACATATACATATTTTCCCTCCCACCACACGCTACATACTCCAGCTCCATCTGCCGGCCCCAACCGCCGGACCCCGCCGAAGGGCAACTCCAAAGGGCAAGCCAGTTTGGACATGCCCCTTTGGCACAGCTGTCAGCCACTCCTGTTATTTGAGGGAGCAACCCGGAAGCCGGCTTCCCCATGCCCCGCCCCCTTCCTGGAGGTGGAAGCGCTGACACCATCATGCTCCAGCTGTCAGGTAGGAGTGGGCATCCCCCAACTCGCTGATACCTGGGCTTCCGGGAGGGAGATGAAACAAACCTCCTACCACAGTCTCCAGGGGGAGGGAGTGATGACAGCTGCCCCCAACAAACAATTCTTCACAAGAGGGAGGCAGGAAAGGCATGTCCCCAACCACAGCCTCTGCAGGTGGAACAAAACACCAAACACTCCCCCACATAGTCTCGGGGGGTGGGGCTGGCTACAACCAACCCCCATGTCCAAGTCCGACCCCTGGCCCGGCATGTCACCATGGGATCCGCTGTTACCAACTCTAGCACTGGCTCCACTAGATCTCTTCTCTCTGCTACTGCTCCCGTCCTCTCCACAAGCTGGAGCTGAGGCGCTTACTGTTTCTGCTGCCCACAATCCACTGGCTGTTCCTGGCATTTGAGGGAGCAACCCAGAAGCCACTTTACCCAAGCCCCGCCCCCTTCCTGGGGGTGGAAGCGCTGACACCATCATGCTCCAACTGTCAGGTAGGAGTGGGCATCCCCCAGCCCACTGATACCCGGGCTCCCAGGAGGGAGATGAAACAAACTCCCTACCACAGTCTTCAGGGGGAGAGGGGTGATGACAGCTGCCCCCAACAAACAATTCCCCACAAGAGAGAGGTAGGCAAGGCATGTCCCGAACCACTGCCTCCGCAGGGGGAACACAACACCAAACACCCCCACACATAGTCTCCAGTGGGGGGGCTGGCTACAACCAACCCCCATGTCCAAGTCCAACCCCTGGCCCGGCATGTCACCATGGGATCCGCTGTTACCAACACTGGCTCCACTAGATCTCTTCTCTCTGCTACTGTTCCAGTCCTCTCCACAAGCTGGAGCTGAGGTGCTTGCTGTTTCTGCTTTAAATATGATTACACTTATGAGGCTGTTTTTCTTCAGGTTAGGATAAACAGGCATGCATGTGTTTCGAGGCTGGGGTCTAATTTATTACATACTTAGGAAGGCAGAATTATTTTTACAAACTGTCTTGCACCCTATTATTCCCAATTCGACCTTGCACTTTGGTTTGAAAGCAGCACACTATTATAAAGAAGTGGAAATGATCCCATTATGAATGGAAATATAAGCCAAATCATATAACATACATATTAAACACAATGTCTTTGCTGCAGTACAATATGGAAAGACTTCTTGACCTAATACATTTTTAGACTTCTTGACCTAATACATAATTAGATTTCCCTTTAGCTAGCACATTTCTTGTAACTATTGTTCTATTGGAAGAAAAACTATGATTCAGTGAAACAAGCCCAGGGTGAAGAGTCTAAACCACTGTTGATGTGTAGGAGAGGGGAGGGGGGCACAGTTGACCCCAGGTCTCACAAACTGGGGGACTCTTTTCAAGCAGTCTAAAGGACACTAGAAAATTTTCAAAAGGGTACAGGTAGTGGGCTGGCCCTGCTCCTCCTCCCTCCCCCCGCCCACTCTGGAATTTTTCCTAGCCGTTCCAAAGCTCCTGTGCACAAGTGTGTAGTGTAAAAAATTACTCTCCTGTGACATTTTCCTACCTCCAGCCAGCTCCAGCAGGGCCATGCACGTGGCCAAAAAGAGAACTATGACACAGGAGAGAATCAGGTGCTGCAGCTTGCTCTGCCCACATCCTGCCTTCCAGTCCCTACCAGGTGCCACAGCTGGCCCTGCCCCCATCCCATCACTGCTGGAGCCATCCCCTTCTCTTCACTGATACATACGTGTGTGTGTGTGTGTCACTATTAATGAGCATGTGTGTGTAAACTGGGAGCCCTCTACAGAAGTGGCAGCCTAAAGTAAGGCCTCTCACCCCATTAAGGTGAGATCCTCACCTACTCTGCAAACTCTTTAATGAATTCTCTGCTGGTGTAACTACATTAACTTGTTCAGAATGACAACAGAAAATATTTTCTCCTTGTATCTGAGTCCGGCTGGGAAGCTGCTTTTGGCAGCATTCCTTTAGCCTAATGGACAAGGTGTTGGACACAGATCAGAGAGACCAGGATTCAAATTCTGTATTAGTCATGATGAAGTCACTGGGTGGCAATGGGGAGCTGCTATCTTTCAGCTGTCCATCTGTGAAATGGGAATAATAACAACCTTACCTTGCAGAGCTGTTGTAAAGGAGAACTAGATAAGCATTGTAAAGTACTTCTGAACAGTGGAAGTGTTATAGAAATGATAAAATAATAATTACAGTCTGGGTCGCTTATTGTGAAAGACTGGCTGTCTTTTCATGTCCCACTGCGGCCCACACAATTGGGTGGGAGACACTGTGAGTGCCTCCCTGTGGGTACCATCCATTAGTGTTGTTCGTACAACAAGGACTTACAGGGAGGCATTCTCAGTTGCTGCGCTGGGACTGTGGAACTCCCTTCCCCCGGAGGTTTGTTTGAGCCCAAGTCTAAGCACCTTCTGGAGGTGGTGTAAGGCCGTTTTTAGACGAGCGCAGCAGTGCCCGCGCTTGTTTTCAAAAGAGTCAGCAGCCCATTCCACACGTGACACTGCCGCCGAATACGTGCATGCGCGGGCGATGCACTTCCATTTCCGGCCGCGTATGACCAGCCTCGATCACCAACCCAGTCAGTTCGCGGCCGGAAATGGATGCGCATCAGCCGTGCATGCGCGTATTCGGTGGCAGCATCATGTGTGAAACGGGCTGCCGGCTCTTTTGAAAACAAGTGCGGGCGGTCGTCTGAAAACGGCCTAAGACTTTTTCTGTTTTAAAAGGCATTTGGTAGGTAGGCATAGGGGATGGGGGGTTGGTGGGTGGGTTTGGAGTAGGGGCATGAGGGGGCTTGGATGTTGGGAATGTGGAGGTGGTATTGGGTGGGCTTTCTGGGGGGTTGTGGCTGGGTTGGGGGGTTTGTTTGTATTTTAATGTTTTTATATATTTTATGTTATGTTTATATTTTGTTTTGTAAGCCGACATGAGTCTGTGGGGTGGGGGCAGGATAAAAATTTAAATACATAAATTAAATAAATATTTATTATAAAATATTTTACAGAAAATAAGTCTATTAACAGAATCCATTACAGCTTAAAATTCTGTATTTAGAGTAAACACTGCACAGCTAAGTAAAATGTTTTTTAAAAAATCATTGAAAATGCCTATTATTTACTAGGATTATCCCAGGAGTCTTTTCCTGGAAGGTTCTTGTATTTTGTATAGATACCACATTGCAAAAAAATAAAATAAAAAAACCACTAAAATCTCTGAAAACATTTTGCAAGAAGAAAGATATGAAATATCAAGTATAAGTTCAATTATATAAAGAATTCCCAGGATATCCAGCTACCTGTATTAAGATTAAAACGACTGTTTACACAATGCTGTAGTTAGGGGTCTGCCAATTTCTATGAAGGCTTGCTGAACAAATAAATTAGACACTAAAATATATGTTAAGCTATTTGTGAAATTGTGATATACATGAAAAAAGAAAGTATGGCAACGCCACCTCCTAATTCATAAACTCAGCAAATCCTCTGCCAAATGCATGAAATAGGCATTGCTTATTTCATGAATTATGCAGAGAATTTTCTGGCATTTATGAAATTTCATGAACTAGGCTGTGCCATTTCATTTCATGAAATATGCAGCATTTTACTTATTTTATGAATAATAGAATTTATCAACTTATATACACACAAAATTATAACACCACCAAAATCATCCACTGGGAATTGCTTCACTAATCTGCTTAGTTGTGATAGACACAACAGAATAGGATGTGCCAAGGAAAATGAAGAGCAATAATCTCTTCTTGCACCTCTCACTCTGGGTATTTTCAGATGTTACGAGATCACGCTCAACCACAGACAATACCCTGTGGTGGGGAATGGTCCTGTAATGCCTGTTTGATGCCCGCCAGATGTTCACCACAGTGAACCTCCGGCGGGAATCAAAATAACCACGCTTTCAAGGCTGGTCCGGGAACCATTGCCAAAAGTGTGGTTAGTTGAACCACGGCCTGGAATTGGTGGCCGCTAACGTCTGTTACCAGCACCGATTCCAGGCTGTGGCCCAGACCACTGGTTGGAATCGGACGCAGCGGCCGGATTGGCCGCTGCATCCGCCTGTCTCCCAGAGGGTGGGCGGCTGGGGGAGCGTGAGGGGGGGGTGGGGCTGTGCAGCCAGATGTTGCACCGTGCAGCCCTGTTCCCCCCCCCCCGATTCCCCGCTGGGATCAGCCGGCACGTCTGCTGGCTGTGACGGGGCGATTTTGGCGGGGAATCAAAAGGGTGATTCCGTGGCAGGGCCAAAGTCGCCCCGTCATGTCTGAAATCACCTTCAGGCAACATGGTGGTTATAACATCCAGGTGAGCAAATAACTGAAGCACTGGGTACTTTTAGACAGACCCAGGGTTTGCTCTGGTGGTGGCATGTTTAATGGAACCTCCTGCCGCCGCCCACACTCTGCCCACATGTGCCCCCTTCCCTCTTGCCATAGAGCTGCAGGCAGATCAGCAGCCACTCTAGGCTACTGCCCACAACTCTATGGCCATTGCCGGAACTACAGTGGCCTTCTGGCCTTTAAATGGACCACTGTTCTGCCCCCAGATGGTGCTCCAGCTTTGGGCGGCACACTCCACTCTTGGTATTCCAGGATATTCCGGAGCACTATGAGCAGCGCTGGACCAGAGCAGGTTAGTTTACACATTCCAGAAATGTCAATACTGAGGACAGGCATAGAAAAGACACACACAAAACAAATAATGTCAGTATTTTCAACACAGCATATGAGGACTTAAGAACAAGTTATGAGTTTATAAGAGGAAAAGGTGTTGGATGAATAAATCCTTGGTGTGAAAGTGGTCACCTAGATAGTATTTTAAAATAACATACACAAACCTATTTTCTCAAACCTTGGAAGAGATATAGTTCCATCTAGATTGCTGTAGCCAAGTATATAGTCACCAAACTCCCTCACTCCCTTCCTTCTCCCTCACTTTACCAAATGAGGTTCTCTTCTAGCTTTACCCTGCTTCCTCATCAAGTCCTGAAAGAGGCTTCCTCATGAAGAAGCCAACATGGGTCCTTTTCACAGAGACACTCTAACACTGATAAAATGGGTGTTACATTTTATTAGACATGTTACAGGGCACCTATAGAGCACACCTGAAGTCCTGCAACATGTATAATAAGATGTAACACCCATTTTATCAGTGTTAGAGTGTCTCTGTGAAAAAGGGTATGGCCTAATTCACACACAGGGTTAGCAATTTGCTAACTCTTTCTCCAGCAGCCTGATGATGCCAATGTAAAAATATCTCCCCACAACTGCCATTTCCTGTCCTGAAGGAGGAGCCACACCAAGAGTAGAGGAAAGTGGAACATGTAATGGAAATTATCCCTCGCCCCTTCCCCTGTCAAGCAAGGGAGGGTGAATGTCATGGGGGCTTTGTCGCACTCCCATAACAGGAAGGAGCAATGACGCAGGCTGCTGCAGGGGAGGGTTGAGGCCGGAGTTGCCTAGGCAACACCCTGCTTCACAAACAGAGCAGAGTCCAGCCAGGGTTGCTTGGCGACCCAGCCTTGGAAGTGGAATGAGGCAAGATGGGGCACGTTCAGGCTGGCCAAGTGCCAAACGCAGACCCAGTCTGAGAGGATGAGCAGCACCCACCCACCCACTCTGTGGTATTGCTTACAACACTGTAAGCAATAGCAGGCCACCTAATTTGGGGCTGGGAAGGAATTTTTACAGGAACCCTATCCATTGGCCAAAGGGATTCCTGGTGTCCGGCTTCCCCACAGTATTGGTGATTTAAAATCTGTTTGATCAAAGTCATTATAGCCTGTGTGGTTTTTGTTATAATTTATCACATTCTTGCAGGGGTCCAGTAATTGTTGTTATATTTCCTTATAGCAAGTAACATTTAATGTAGAAATCTCCTAGGAGATTGATGACCGGGACCTAGCGTAGAATCAGGATGTGGCCAGTGCTGGGTCACATCACAGGAAAGAGTAAACTTGAGGGTACCAAGGGGGAATATGTAGCCCCAGGCCTTCTGTATCTCATCCTTGCTCTAGTCCTGTGGTGGACATGATCGTCTTCCCTCACCCACGATGTGCATCATGGAATGGAGGGGAAAGGCATAGTTATCTGTTTTAAAGGGAGGTACCTCGGGATCTGTTACTCTCAACATTAAAGTCAATAGTGTAAGACTTGTCAACTACTGGATCCAAATTGCCTTCAGCTGTTTACCGACCCAGTTTTTGTATTAATTCAAATAAACAGTGCAGCCGTTAAAATTCATCTATTTGTATCCTTGTATCATTCCAGAATGTGTCAATAAAGGTTTTTTTTAGACAAGCACCTCCCCACCCATTACCCACCCATCATGCATGTTGCAGGGCCACACAGGCAGGCACCCTATGCAGCCCTGCAAGATGCATGATGGATGGGTGATTGGTAGGTAATGGGTGGGGAGGCGCTTGTGTAAAAACACCCATAGTTCGGAGAGCTCACAACCTATTCTAAACAAGAATCCCAACCTGGCCTCACCTCTCATGAAGAAGAAATTCTATCTCTTCCTACTCCTCAATAACATTTGGTAGTCCTCAAGTAGAGCTGAAATATGTACCAATGCAAATGTGTATACCATTTGGATTAATGGTATCCAAAACATCTCTCACTATTTGGGCACTAAAACTTCACGCCCACTGAATGGTACCCAACTGAATACCCATTTCAGACTTACCTGAAGAGTGGCAGCAGGAGCTCCTGCAGCATGGCAGCAGGAGCAGGTGGTCAAATAGGCAGCAACACTTGCAGCTGCAGTGGGTGGGCAGCTCTAGCAACATGATCTGGCCTTTCCAGCATATGCACCTAGGGGCTTCCATACCCAGGTCACAACAGACCAAGGCCTCTCTGGGAGGACCAGACCATGCCATCATATCCACCATAGCTACTAGGATTGCCACCCACCTACCACAACCATGCTTCCCCCTCCACCTGTGTAAACATGTAACCAGAGTGGGATGCAGCATATTTCTGATTTTTGACCACTCTTGTACCAATGAATACCAGGGCATAACCCCCAGCATATCAGGGTGAATACCTGTGGGTACAAAATCTGTACCTGCTTCAGCTCTGCCAAGTGTATGACATGGAAATTAACCTGTCTTCTAAAAGTCAACTCTCCCCAACCTCTCCCTGTCTGCTCTGTACCAGTCCTTATTCTTATGACCTTACAAAAGAATTCAATTGGTTTGATATGCTTGGATATTTTTTTTTCTTGAAAAAATTTAAACACAAAATTCATAATGAAGTATTACAATTAGGTAGTGTTGTGTTTCCAGAGAAGCAAGAGACAGATTAAATAGATAAAACCCAGTAATGCCAGGTTATTTTTAATTTTTATTTTTATTATTATTATTATTATTATTATTATTATTATTATTGTTGTTGTTGTTCTTGTTATATAGCACCAGAAATGTACCTGGCACTTTACACAGAATAAAAGTGACACGGTCCCTGCCCGAGAGCTTACAATCTAAAGACAAGGGGAGATGGGGAAGGGGGGAACACAGGGAGAGACAAGGGAGGCAACATTCACGAGGATGCAAGAACTCAGGTACATGTTCTTGGCTTGGTTACAGTAAATAGGAATTTGCAAATAACAAGTAGGGATAATCCTGGGTGGGGATGATTAGCAGGAGTTAGGAAAGGCAGAGTGGAAGAGGTGGGTTTTGAGGACGGACTTGAAGGTGTTGAGGGTGGGGGCAAGGTGGACGAGGGCAGGAAGGGAGTTCCAGGCATGCGGGGCAGCGAGGGAGAAGGGACAATGGCAGTTGGGGGAGCAGGGGAGGCGTGGGAGGAAGGGAATGGGAGAGGAGTGTAATGCTCGAACAGGGGTTCGAAGGGAGATCAGAGCAGAGAGGTAGGGGGGAGCAAGGTTATGAAGGGCTTTGTAGGTGAAGACGAGGAGCTTGTGCAGAATACGCTCAGGAAGGGGAAGCCAGTGGAGAGAGGAGAGGAGAGGCTGCACATGGTCAAAGCGACGGGCTAGGTGTTTGATCCTGGCAGCAGAGTGTTGAACAGAGATGAGGGAAGCAAGGTGAGAGCGGGGAAGGCCATCGAGGAGGAGGTTACAATAGTCAAGGTGTCAGATGACTAGCGTGTGGATGAGAGTTTTGGCAGAGGAGACAAGACAGAAAAGCGCGGATCTTAGCAATGTTGCGGAGGGAGAAGCAGCAGGATTTGGCCACGGAGTCAATGTAGGGTTTGAAGGTAAGGTGCGAGTCGAAGACTAATACAAATACAAATACAAATACAAATACAAATACAAATACAAGCTGTATGTTTAATCCTGTATGCATAGTACAGAATGTTTATCCTAGATATTCATACTGATCTAAGCTTTTGAAAATAGATACTCATACTGGACTAAGCTTTTGAAAATAACATCCCTCCCCCCTCCCCGAAACGGCTCAGATATTAACTCTGAAAAATAACTGCTGAGTTTGCACCGTAGTTATTTTTATGACATTCCTTGGATAAGATGATTTCACCATTCACCTTAATGGATTTTACAAGCATGGTTGCTTGATAATGGATGGAAATAACATTGCCTTAAGAAAGGCAGAATGAGTAATTGTTATAATGCTAGTTTAGAGATACAGTGGTTTGATGTAAGGAAGTCAAAGCAATGTAAACTAAACATACTGTGCTGTAACGTATCAAATTAATCTCAGCAGTTTCACTTGTCACAAAGTGAACAAGTACACATTCACCTGACCATTCCTTTTGGGGGAGATTATCTATATATCTTATTATCTAGATGCATATATATATAGCGCCACTGCAGGTAGGGGGCCACACTGAAGCTGGGGAGAGCAAGCTCCTCCTTGTCTGCCCCAATACTATGGACTTGATCCCTTCCCCTCCACATCTTACTGCTCCCAAGGCTTGTCCCTGAATACGCATAACCCATCTCTCAACCTTCTCCCCCCCTCCCTGCCATACACCTCTAAAACACCTCGGTGTCCCCTCCCCATAAACACACTGCTCCCCTTGCCTGGCTGACTCTGAGACTTGTCCCCCCATATACACTCTCCCAGTATGTGGCTGCCCATTGCTCATACACACACTGTTCTCCACTCCTGGCTGCCCCCATGTCTTGTCTCCCAGTACACAGCCCATACCCATATACACCCCACCATACTTGGATGTTCTGTTGTCCCCAACCCAGCCTAAAACACATACGAAAACCATACATATACACTTCGCCCCCATCCCAGGCTATCCCCCACACCTGGTCCCTGAATAGACATCACCCATCTCTTAGCTTTCTCCCCCATATATACTCCCTCCCTGCCCATACAAACACTCCTCCCAACCCTTGGCTTCCCCCCAGCCTTCTCTATGAATATACATCACCCATATCTCAGGTTTGTCCCCAGTAGACACTTCTCCCAGCACCTGTCTGTCATTTGCTGATACATACACTTCCCGCCCACCCTGCCTGCCTCACAGCCTCATCCATGCATACATACACAACACCCTTTTTTCAGCCTTTTGCCCCAATAAACACTCCTCAGCACCTGGCTGCCCCCTCACACTTTTGCCACTGCCCAAACACCCGTTTTGTTTCCCTGTACATATCCTGCATCCATCAGCCTCCCATATACAGTCCCACAGAACTCAGCTATCCCATTCTTCCCAACCCAAATGAAAGTATATACAGAAAGTATATACAGCAAGCTTCCCCCTGGCCTCCTCCTGTCCCCAGCTTCAGTTTTGCCCACAACCTGCAGAAAAAGTGGATTGGGGCTGAAAGACCAAAGCAAAGTGTGGGTGCATAGAACCTAAGTTTTAAGTGAGCACAATATGTGAGAATGTACAACTTTCTTACTGCTTATATGGCACACAAATTAAGGTGGGAGCCTTCACTTACAGTTTCTATGCTTTTTGGATCATGGTTGAATGTGTAAGTGCCTGAACTCCTCTCTGAAACCAAAGGTTTTTTTGATCCTGTAATTGCCATGGTTTTTTAAAGGACTAAACACTAAATCTCCCCTCCTACAACACTACCAATGTGGAAAAAATAGATTGACTTTGGTGAGACTGATACTTAAAATGCACATCCAAAACAGTGGCTCTTCACCACCCTAACCCTCAGTCAAACCACTCTTAAGCTTTAACGGGTGGGGGAGGGACTGGCAACTGCCTCAGGCCCCTGGTCGTTTTCTATTTTGTAGGGAGGATCACTCCTAGAGGAGTAAACATCCTTTGGCACTCATCAATAGAGGGACCAGTCCACTCACTGAACCTGTGCCACCATTCTGCACATGAACCACATTAGGGATGTGCAAACACGGTTTGGAAGTTCGGAGTTTGGACCGAACTCGAATAGTTTGGTCGACCGAACCAAACTTTCGAACCAAACTCAAATTCGACCGAACTGTTTGGTCGAAACCAAACCAGTTTGGAAGGCCAAAACAACCAGTTTTGAATGTACTAACTCGGTTCGGAAGTTCAGAATTCGACCAAACTCGAATAGTTCGGTCAACTGAACCAAAATTTCAAACTGAACTCGATTTTCGAACTGAACCAAACCAACTTTCTGAACTCGGTTCTGTTCGCACATCTCTAAACCACATAACTTCGCAAGTTCACTCTCTCAATTGGATAACATAGAAACTGTAAAATGTCCTAACTTAAAAAATACATGACAGAATTTAAACTCAGGAAATCACTTGAATACACACTTGAATTTTCTGACACCTCTGCATCTCCAGATGTATAACTTTAAACACATTTTTCTCTGTCAGCAGGAGATGGTCACAAAACCCAGAAAAAATATTACTGCCTCCAATTATCAAACTTGTATAACTCAGCTGTTTCCCAATTGATCTGTCTGAAATTTGGACACATTCTACCTCTCATCCAAATGATCCTCCCTACAAAACATCACAGTAATTGGATAAATCATCTCAATTTTATAATGAGTAGTATTTTCATGATCTTAATGGAAAGTGCAAGCCACCTTAACTATTAGGGATGGACTTTAGTATTAACTTCTGCTTATTATTTCCTTCTGTTTTATTTTTGTTTACTTTCATATTTGTATGTTTTATTTTTCATTGACGTCAATGGAAAAAGTTCAATGGACTTTCTAAAACTAGTAAAGTGTCACTAAAGTCAAGTGTAGCGTAGTGTACTTGTCTGACACTGATTTGGGGTGTGTGTGGATAGCACTAGGTTTGAGGGGCAAATGTCAGAGGCTGGGGGCTTTTAGTGGGTGGGGGTGCTTTTGAGGTGACTGTGGCTCTGGGCTGGGGTGCTAAAGA
>QEPC01004745.1:323859-346007 GCA_003113815.1 Sphenodon punctatus
CTCAGCAGTTTCACTTGTCACAAAGTGAACAAGTACACATTCACCTGACCATTCCTTTTGGGGGAGATTATCTATATATCTTATTATCTAGATGCATATATATATAGCGCCACTGCAGGTAGGGGGCCACACTGAAGCTGGGGAGAGCAAGCTCCTCCTTGTCTGCCCCAATACTATGGACTTGATCCCTTCCCCTCCACATCTTACTGCTCCCAAGGCTTGTCCCTGAATACGCATAACCCATCTCTCAACCTTCTCCCCCCCTCCCTGCCATACACCTCTAAAACACCTCGGTGTCCCCTCCCCATAAACACACCGCTCCCCTTGCCTGGCTGACTCTGAGACTTGTCCCCCCATATACACTCTCCCAGTATGTGGCTGCCCATTGCTCATACACACACTGTTCTCCACTCCTGGCTGCCCCCATGTCTTGTCTCCCAGTACACAGCCCATACCCATATACACCCCACCATACTTGGATGTTCTGTTGTCCCCAACCCAGCCTAAAACACATACGAAAACCATACATATATACTTCGCCCCCATCCCAGGCTATCCCCCACACCTGGTCCCTGAATAGACATCACCCATCTCTTAGCTTTCTCCCCCATATATACTCCCTCCCTGCCCATACAAACACTCCTCCCAACCCTTGGCTTCCCCCCAGCCTTCTCTATGAATATACATCACCCATATCTCAGGTTTGTCCCCAGTAGACACTTCTCCCAGCACCTGTCTGTCATTTGCTGATACATACACTTCCCGCCCACCCTGCCTGCCTCACAGCCTCATCCATGCATACATACACAACACCCTTTTTTCAGCCTTTTGCCCCAATAAACACTCCTCAGCACCTGGCTGCCCCCTCACACTTTTGCCACTGCCCAAACACCCGTTTTGTTTCCCTGTACATATCCTGCATCCATCAGCCTCCCATATACAGTCCCACAGAACTCAGCTATCCCATTCTTCCCAACCCAAATGAAAGTATATACAGAAAGTATATACAGCAAGCTTCCCCCTGGCCTCCTCCTGTCCCCAGCTTCAGTTTTGCCCACAACCTGCAGAAAAAGTGGATTGGGGCTGAAAGACCAAAGCAAAGTGTGGGTGCATAGAACCTAAGTTTTAAGTGAGCACAATATGTGAGAATGTACAACTTTCTTACTGCTTATATGGCACACAAATTAAGGTGGGAGCCTTCACTTACAGTTTCTATGCTTTTTGGATCATGGTTGAATGTGTAAGTGCCTGAACTCCTCTCTGAAACCAAAGGTTTTTTTGATCCTGTAATTGCCATGGTTTTTTAAAGGACTAAACACTAAATCTCCCCTCCTACAACACTACCAATGTGGAAAAAATAGATTGACTTTGGTGAGACTGATACTTAAAATGCACATCCAAAACAGTGGCTCTTCACCACCCTAACCCTCAGTCAAACCACTCTTAAGCTTTAACGGGTGGGGGAGGGACTGGCAACTGCCTCAGGCCCCTGGTCGTTTTCTATTTTGTAGGGAGGATCACTCCTAGAGGAGTAAACATCCTTTGGCACTCATCAATAGAGGGACCAGTCCACTCACTGAACCTGTGCCACCATTCTGCACATGAACCACATTAGGGATGTGCAAACACGGTTTGGAAGTTCGGAGTTTGGACCGAACTCGAATAGTTTGGTCGACCGAACCAAACTTTCGAACCAAACTCAAATTCGACCGAACTGTTTGGTCGAAACCAAACCAGTTTGGAAGGCCAAAACAACCAGTTTTGAATGTACTAACTCGGTTCGGAAGTTCAGAATTCGACCAAACTCGAATAGTTCGGTCAACTGAACCAAAATTTCAAACTGAACTCGATTTTCGAACTGAACCAAACCAACTTTCTGAACTCGGTTCTGTTCGCACATCTCTAAACCACATAACTTCGCAAGTTCACTCTCTCAATTGGATAACATAGAAACTGTAAAATGTCCTAACTTAAAAAATACATGACAGAATTTAAACTCAGGAAATCACTTGAATACACACTTGAATTTTCTGACACCTCTGCATCTCCAGATGTATAACTTTAAACACATTTTTCTCTGTCAGCAGGAGATGGTCACAAAACCCAGAAAAAATATTACTGCCTCCAATTATCAAACTTGTATAACTCAGCTGTTTCCCAATTGATCTGTCTGAAATTTGGACACATTCTACCTCTCATCCAAATGATCCTCCCTACAAATCATCACAGTAATTGGATAAATCATCTCAATTTTATAATGAGTAGTATTTTCATGATCTTAATGGAAAGTGCAAGCCATCTTAACTATTAGGGATGGACTTTAGTATTAACTTCTGCTTATTATTTCCTTCTGTTTTATTTTTGTTTACTTTCATATTTGTATGTTTTATTTTTCATTGACGTCAATGGAAAAAGTTCAATGGACTTTCTAAAACTAGTAAAGTGTCACTAAAGTCAAGTGTAGCGTAGTGTACTTGTCTGACACTGATTTGGGGTGTGTGTGGATAGCACTAGGTTTGAGGGGCAAATGTCAGAGGCTGGGGGCTTTTAGTGGGTGGGGGTGCTTTTGAGGTGACTGTGGCTCTGGGCTGGGGTGCTAAAGAATCAAAGGGAGTTGGCTCTGCCTAGGTGAGGGGTCAGGGTTAAGGGGGGTTAGGACTGGGGTGCTGAGGTGGCACTGGGTTGGGGTTGGCAATTTCAGGTGCTGGGGCCGTTTAATGGGTGGGGGTTGCTTTGCTTCTATATGGGAACTGACTCTCTAACCCAGTCTGCCTGCCTCCCCCACGCCCCCGTGCACCACCCCACAGCTGCATCATCTCACCTGCTCTGTATCCTGAGATCAACTTTGTTTTCTGCTTGTCCCCAGTCACCCTCTTCACCTGTGACTGGGGACAAGCAGAAAGCAAAGTTGATCTCGGGACTAGGGCTGAAACGAGAAGCAATTTTTTCTCATGAAAATATCATGAAAATTGTCACTGAGATCTCTGTAAGATCTTGATAACAGACCGAGATCTCAGTTGAGAAATGTTTCTTGAAATATGGTTTACTGTTTACCATTACCATTTACTGATTTACCATGTACCGCTTACCATTGTACCATGGTCATCCTGGTAATATGCATGCACAAAATGCAAAATGCCACTTTGCGCATGTACATTACTGGGATGAATATGGTACATGGTAAGGTGTACATGGTAAATCAGCATACGGTAAATGATAAATTGTGGTAAACAGTAAACAATATTTGGAGAAACCGAGAAATGTCAAGAATTGGCATTTTCTCATTTACCTTTTCTCGCTTAAAATGAGTTGAGAGCTGTGATTGTAAATGATAACCAAGAAAAACTTGAGATCAAGTTTCAGCCCTACTCAGGATGCAGCCCTACTCAGGATGCAGTGCAGGTAAGAAGAGACAGCTCTGGGGTGGTTGGTGGGCCTGAGACCAGCTAGCAAGACCTGCAGTAACCCAGGCAGCAGTAACCAGTAGAGCTGGGAGACAGAAGAATGGGAGAACAGTAGAGCTACCAGAACCCAGTTTGGAGGAAGAAGCTCTTGGAGGGGCTCTGGCAACTGACAGAGGAATAAGACTGTGGAGACAAGGAGAGCTGCTGCCTGAGGAAATTCCCAAGTTGGTGTAGAACACAGAGTGGTAGCTGAGCTGGGGACAAAGCAGTGTAAACCCAGATGGAGAGTGAGCCTCTGGGGAGAGCTGAGCAGTCGGACAGGAGCTGCACCGGTGAGTTGCCCTACTGGCGAGCGAGTTTACCTGGGGGGCTGGAGGCTTTGTAGAGCCCTGGAACAATTACCTGCAAGACTGCACAGGGATATTGTTGCCGCACCTGTTCCCAGACCACTGAGGGGGCGTTTCCCAGCACAACTACCTGATTGGAATCTCTGGCATTGGCCAGGAACTCAAAAGGCACCTGTGGGCAGAATGCACTGAGAGTGAGCCTCTGGGGAGAGCTGAGCAGGTGGACAGGAGCCGCACCGGTGAGTTGCCCTACCGGTGAGCAAGTTTACCTGGGGGGCTGGAAGCGTTGTAGAGCCCTGGAACAATTACCTGAGATGCTGTACAGGGATATTGTTGCCGCACCTGTTCCCAGACCACTGAGGGGGCGTTTCCCAGCGCGACTGCCTGATTGGAATCCCCGGCATTGGCTGGGAGCTCAAAAGGCGCCTGTGGGCGGCACGCGCGTGCAAGGGTGCGCCCTTGTGCGCGCGGCCTTAGGCGCAGGGTGGGTGCGGGGAATTTTGTCCTGTTGTATTTTCCTTTTATTTAGTGTGTGTTTGTATTACCCTTGCTGTTATTATGTTACCCTCCCATAAGAGACTGGCCAGAGATGGGGTGACGGATTCGCCTATAGGTAAGCAAAGGAAGCTGGATGCCTTTTTTTCGGTAGGCCTGCCAGAAGCACCTAAAAACACCTCTACGGTTTGTCCTGCTTCACCCTCCCCTCTAGACTCTCTAGGCGGCATGGAGATTCCCACGACAGCAGGTATAGTACAGACACAGGCTTTGTCTGATACTCTGAGTCCCTGTGCTGTGCCGCTGCCAATTAACCAAGGCAAGTCAGAATCGGCAACATGCACGTCTACTTTGGAACTGCTTGTGGAACAGACTTCCCTGATCCATCAGACACTATTGCTGGTTTTGGTCCAACTTAAAACAGTTACTACTGGCATTGGTGATACGAACTCTTCTTTAATTTAATTGGCGGCGCAGACGCTGGGGTTGTCGTTAGACCGGGTCAACTTGCCAGCCGATATTGTGAAAAGATCTGGGGAAGTTACTGGGGGAGGGGGAAATGCTGGGGGTAGTGTTATTAGCCCCCCTCTGGAAGTAAGATTGGGCTGCAGCTATGGAGGTGTGGGGCTGCAAGCAAACCCAGGTGTTAACCACTTTGCTCTCTGTCGGGAGGGTATAGCCTTTACTGTCTTTCCAACAGCTGTTGGGTTGTTGCCTCCTTGGGATTCTAAGGGGCAAATAGCCACCCACTTATCTTACTTGGCCCAGATGCCTCTAACACCTGGGGATATTCGCTCTATACGGGTAACCCGTAGGGGACCCCGTGATTATCAATGTGTTGTCTCCTTTTGGAAGGTCCTTCATATTAAAATGATACTTAGGAACGTATCCCGCTTTAGGGAGCATGGGATTAGATTAGCCAGAATTTTTGTTAGAGCTAGAGAAAACCCAGGGAGAGGTTTAGATCTAGATCCAGGGGAGGCAAGTGCTAAGGGAAGAATTATTAGCCCCTCTCTTCCCCCGTTAAACAATCCTAATTTGACCCCACTTGGGGCTAGGCATCGGACCTTTCTCAGAAAGGGGATCTCTGTGATTACGGAGGGTGTTTTGGCCTCTCCCCTGGAAGATGTGGGGCTACCATCGCAGGGGAGTGAGGCACATTTTTGCTCCTCGGGGCAGGGTTTATCCCCTTGATTGAGTGAGGAGGAGTGTGGGATGGACTTGGGAGGGGTGGAATTTAGATCTGAATCTAAGGAAGATCCGGGGGACAGTGGCAGTGGTAACCCATCAGTGCTGGAGGTATCTCCAGCAATTGTGGTTATTTCTGGCAGAGGTAATGGAAGTTTTATTTCTATTGATGGAGAACAGGACCCTGGAGTTGTTTTTGTGGGGAACCTGGGAGTTGGGGATGGAACCTTAACATCCGCCCAGTGGGAAGCCAATAGGTGTTTGGACTCTACAGAGGATGGGCATGCAACTAGCATGCAGTGTATACCTTCCGCTGCTTCTGGTCAGCCCCTGCAGATGGATCCTAGACTGGCAAACCCAGGACAGTTGATATTGCAGGATAAGCCCCCTCAGTTTTTGTTTGGTGAGGGGTCAGGGGACGAACCTGGAGGAGTGTTTACATTTAGGGGGGACCTGGTGGGAAATTCTTTTATGACTCCCCAATTAGATATGCATTCAGGTATAGCCCCGAGAGGGTCAGATCAGATAACCCCCCCACTGTCTTCCATAAGGTAAGAGTTAGTCGAGCAGGTGGGTCCGGACTGATGGTCAGCAGGGGTCAGGGTACTCTCCTGGAATATTTCTGGTTAGAAGGCCAAGACAGTGGATAGGGATTTCCTAACATTTTTGCGGGCAAACCAGATTGTGTGCCTCCAGGAGACCTGGTCTTTGGACCCGATCTCCTTTGTAGGCTATGATGTGTTTGATTTTCCCGCTTGTTCAGCTGGAGGGAGAGGCCGCCTGAGTGGGGGCTGTGTGTGTTTTATCTCCTCCTCTCTCGCTGCTGCCTATGCCCTCCTCCCTGGAATGCATTCCCTTTTTTGTGGGACTATAATTTTCTTCCCCAGACGGACTCTGGCTCTGATAAATGTTTATATCCCACCCAGTTCCTCGCCCTATTATCTAGAGGGCTGTTGGCAGGAACTGCAGGGGTTGATTGAGGTAGTGGGGGAATCCTATCCAGAGGTGGATATTCTGCTGACGGGGGATTATAATGCCTGGCTGGGTGAGTCAGACCAGACTGTGGCCCTGAGGTGGGGGGGGGGCTGGGAGTATGAGGCTGTTCCACTCTATCCAGACAGGAGTTCTAAAGACTTGGGAATCAATGGGAATGGTCCCCTTCTAGCAGGATTGTTGGTTGGGACAGACCTGGCCCTGCTTAATGGCAGGATCTGGCCGGACTACCCAGCTGAATTGACCTACATCTCCCAGCAGGGTGTGTGTGTGTGGTTGATTTGATTATTGTTTCTGGGTTTTTTTTTCCATCGGTTCATCATTTGGAAGTCCTTTTTCATACCCACAGTGACCATAGGCCAGTTAGGATGGTTCTGGTAAGGGCCAGGTTACTGGGTGGGGAAGTGGAAGGGGTAGGATCCTCTGCTGCTGAGCATGGTTGCTCAATCTCCAGGGCTAAATGGAGTGGTGAATGGGAGGCGAAGATAGTGGCACTTATTGCCTCCGCGGAAGGAACTAGCTGGTTACAGGCGCTGATAGAGGTTCAGGATATGGAGGAGTTATTGGCCGGGTATATTTCAATTCTGCATGGATTACAGTCCAGCCTTAGGCCCCTTAGGAGTAACATCAATCTCCAGGGTGGATCTAGAACTCCTTCCTGGTTTGAGCAGTAGTGTTTTCGGGCTTGGAGGGAGGTGAGAACACTCTATCATGGGATTAGGAGAGGGTCCTTTCCCATAGGGCTTGGGAATTTTTGTGGTATACGGGCAAAGTATAAAAAGCTGCTCCTTCATAAAAAGCGGATGCATTACCTTAAATGTTGGGATGCAATTGACAGGGCATCTAGAAGTCAACAATACCAACTTTTGGAAACTGCTATATAAATGCGGGAAGGCACAATCTGACTTTTCCCCTAGGATTCCCCCGGACCAATGGAGGGATTATTTCAGCTCCCTGTATGCTCACAATCCGGCACCATGGGTCCCTTTGGGGGGCTTGAATGCTCTTCCACTCTGGGATGAAGTAACAGCCAGTGAGATTGAGGAGCTAATACACGGGCTGAAAGGAGGGAAGGCGGCGGGGCCTGATGGTCTTCCACGGGAACTCTTTAAAACTGGTGGGCAAGAGTCCTGGCTTTGCTCTTCATGGGTATTTATATAACCGGGGAGATTCCAATCTCTTGGACCCAGGAAGAAATTGTTCCCATCTACAAAAAGGGTTCACCTCTGGAAGCCCCAAATTACAGGCCAATCAGTTTATTGAGTGTGGCTGGGAAACTATATGCTCGATTTTTACTGAAGCGACTTGATGACTGGTTAGAGCAGGAAGGCTACCTACTGGAGGAGTAGAAAGGGTTTATGGCAGGTCAGTCTACGCTAGACCATTGTTTTGTGCTCCAACATTTGGTTAAAAAATATATGCATTCCTCTGGCCTCTATGCTGCATTTGTAGATCTCCGTGCAGCATTCGATCTTGTTTCCAGAAATAGGTTTTGGGGAAAACTATTCTCTTTGCAGATCGACCTTAGGCTGTTGGGCCTTATCTAGAGGTTGTACAGGAACACCTCATTTCGAGTTAGGGTGGATTCCGAGGGAACATTGTCAGGAACAATTCCAACTAACCGTGGGGTGAACCAGGGATGTGTACTTGCCCCAACCCTCTTTAATATTTACCTTAACGATCTAATTCCGGCTGTGTCATCTCCCGATAACCATCCCCCCAGGCTTGGGTTAACGGATGTGGCAGTCCTGCTTTATGCAGATGATGCCATCCTGCTGGCTAGGTCTCGAGTTGTTATGAACAGGCAGTTGCAGGTGTTATATGATTACTGTACCCAGAACTTTTGGAGGTAAATTACTCAAAAACCAAGTTCATGTTTGTCTCGCTCAAATGGAGGATTCATAAGTGGTCCTTAGGTGGACACGAGCTCGAACAAATTTCCTCCTACAAATATCTGGGACTGATTTTTCAGGCCAATGGTAGTTGGGTTATCCACGGCAATACTGCAACTAGACAGGCGATCATGTTGGGGAAGGCCCTTTGCTGTTATTTCAGGTCTAACGGGAGGTATTTAATTCTCCCAGCTCTGGAGGTTTATAGGGTTAAATGTTTATCCCAACTACTGTACGGTGCCCAATTTTGGGCCTGGGGGTAAATCACAAGTCTAGAGCATATTCAGACCAAATTTTTGAGATCTTTCTTGGCTCTTCCTAAACATGCCCCCTCCTGTGCGGTTCGTCTGGAGTGTGGAATGCTCCCACTTGAGGCCCAGATCTGGACAATAAGCTTATGCTACTGGCTGAAGCTGAAGTATGGTAGGACCGCCCCACTTGCGCAGAGGGCATTTAAGTATACCCATAATTGTTGGGTAAAGCAGGCAGAAGGAAACCTTGCCTTCATTGGACTTTCCCCAGTTGATCTTGCCTGCTGTGGATTCCTGACTGGGAAAGAAATTATTAAGCAGAGAATCCGGGATATTAGTTCTCAGCAGGAAATGGCCTTACTCCGGTCCAAGTCCTCATTGATAGATTTTTTGGATCTGTACGGGAATCAGCTATCTCCCCGTCCCTACCTTCAGTTTCATCTGCCCCACTCGGTCCGCAGGTGTCTTACCCTGGCCCGGATGAATATATTTCCTACAGCCATTACTGAGGGACGGTTCTTGGGATTACATCCCTCTTTGTGCTTTTGTGATTGTGCTGGGGCGGCCGTTGGTCCAATTGAGACTCTTGACCATGTGCTTCTCCATTGCCCCAGGTGGTGTGAGGCTCGAGCCAAAGGGTTAGGCTCTCTTTCTATCAGCTCTGTTAATTCTGCTAACCCTGTCGCTTGGCAAATATATCTGGCGGGGCAAGATGAAGTGTTATCACGGAAGGTGTTTTTTTTTTTAATTTAGTGTTCTTCGGGCGAAGCAGCTTTCTTAGATTTGGGTTTTGTTCTTCTCAATATCCTATGAACTTAGATTGTTTTTGTTTAGGTTTTTTTTGTGTATTATATATGTTTGTCGTTTTGTTATGGCAATTGCTAAACAATAAAAGTTTATTCATTCATTCATTCATTCATTCATACCAGAGCCCAGTTGAGATTGACTGGGCTGAAATTAACAAGTGCAGAAAGATACAGAGCAGCGGAGAGCAAGTCAAACAGAACCCAGTAGATGGCAAATGGCAAAGGCACCTTTTTCAAATTTAAATACTAAACAGAATTTTAGTATCTGGTGCTCACTTTATTATTATTAGTAGTAATACTAAAGTGCCTACTTTAGTGCACTTTAGTATTAACACTAAATTAGTATTCCCATCCCTATAAAGCCACGCCTGTGGCTCTGTAATCGAGATATAAATATCTCTATCAATCTTGGACTTTGTAGACCTTAAAGAAATGGACTTGTCTGTGCTACTGTATGTTGTCCAATGGTTTTTTAAAAAAAACAAAGACTATTTAACAATCTGATAGCAATCTTTATTAGATCTAGAAATAATACTCAGTGCAAAGGAAATTGATGTCCTGATTTTCATTTTGAGCATTCAAATGGCAAGAGACTAAATTTGACACAAGTATGTGATCTTGAGGAAGTGGAGTAAGAGAGGGACAGATTTGTATTTGGTTTTCCTGCCAGGACGAGAGTGCTCTTTGATTTAAAAAGTTCTCTCCCTGCTGCAGCTAACTGCAGGTGCATGGAGGGCTGGTAGTGTCAGGCAGAAGGCTGCCAACCCATGCTCTTGTACTGGTCAAAGAGAGTCTAGTAGATGAGCTGCTGCTTTGCAATATGGTGAAGGAATTTTTTTACCATCAACTGTGATTGGCCATGGCAGCTCTTGTTTGGCTTTTCACTTTCCCTGTGAAGAACCCTATCGCTGGTTCAAGTAAGCAACAGGGTATTCGATATCTGGGTTTGCATTCCTAGGTTAGTTATAGCAGTGGGTCCAGTGAGCAAGTCATTTATGCTGGGATTTAAAGAATCAATAAAACTTGTCCTTTTTATGAGTTGAGATGAGGGTGATAGCCTACTGAGTTCAGGCAGCTTGGTGGCTTCGTAGCCCTGGAGAGGGGAAGGAAACAGCACCTTTTTCTCTCTCTAGACTGGCCTGGGATGCATCACTGTGCACCTTTTCTTCTTTTCTCCTTGCCTGTTATGGGCAGAAGGTTAGGCCTGTGGACATGAATGTTCCCTAGAAATAAGTCAAACTGTTGCTTTTTTTTGATACTCTGGGCTGGGGAATCATACCTAGATGAGTCTTTTAAGGGATTTGCCATGTTTGTTACTGGCACGGACAGCAGGGATGGTGGCAGGGACAGTGTTCACCCAGGTAAGTCTCAGCATGATCAAGGCCCAACTAGTCACTCAATAGGGGAATCAACTCAACATGTCTTTATTTACACTCCTTTTGTCCTCCATCATTTACACAGTCTCATATGCACACACACACACGCACACAGAGAGAGAGAGCAAAGGATTTACCTTCTGGCTGGGCACAGTCCCTCCTCAGGCCAAAGGAATCATATACAGTCTCCACCAAAAGGTGTGGTTTGTTTTTGTTTTTTTAATTGCTAAAAAGAATGAAGCCCCATTTGTTAGTAATTAAAATACAAAAACTAATGACAAAGGTAATGAAACAAGACAAAAAATAAACAAAAACGAATCCATTTTCATTATAAAATAAAATGTAAAAAATCACTCTGCGTGCACAAAATGACCCCTGGGTTCATTCTGTGCACCCATGCCCTTTCCCAAAATGGTGCCTGCAATGGCAGCAGCATTTTGGAAAACAGTTGCAGGTGCGCAGAATGGTCTGGTGGCCATTTTGCACATGTCCAGGAATTTTTAATGTTAAAAATAATTTTTAATAAAATTTTAAAAATTACAAATTAAGAAGTTTTGTTTATGAACCCCCTGAAAACAATTTTTTTGGGGGTAAATAAAAACAAAAACAAAAACCAATGATGTTCCTGCTGCACACCCCTACTTTCCACTGCTTCTCTGAGTTCCCTGGATCAGGCACAAGCCCCCTGAGGTCCAGCAAACCCTCCAGCACAGACAGTCTCTCACAGTCTGTGCCTGGAGACAGAGCTCCACTCAAGCTCCTGCCTCCTTCACACTCTCCATACTCTCAGCCATGCTCAGACTTTTATTCCTGGGCTGGCTCCGCCACAGCTAGTCAGGGCCAGAGACATAGCCCTGCTACATTGCCTGTTATGTTACTAATCCAGTGTCTTGTTTCAAGGGAGAAAGGGGAGTCAAACACAAAGCATTTGCAATAGATAACTTGATCTCCCCTACTCCAATTACCTGATATCTCAAAATGGCTGCTCTGAAAGCCCTATTAAGTATAAAGAGTCTTGTTAAGTGGCAGGCAATATATTTGCATACAACAACAGTTTAATGGTTCAAACCCATCCTTCAATGTTAGATGAAAAGCATATGGTGGTCTGAGACTCAGAAAGATTGTCCCACCTCTGCAGACACAGGGTGTTTTGAGACATGACAGTACTGCAGGTAGTCACACTTTGACCCACATGGCCATCCATGGTGCCATCATGTCTGATCTGGCCCAACAGATGTTTCTCCAGGCCAGCTCAGGGGATTCCAGGAACTGACATTTTTAGCCCTGGCTGTGACTCAGGCCCATCGCTGAGTCACAGCCTAGGATAAGCATTGCCGTGGCCTGGTGAAGCCATCTCTAGACTGGGGTGGAGCAGGCTGTCACATGATGGCCCACTCTACCTGTCCCTAGTCCGGGGTGGGGGCTGTTCCGGGTGCACACACCCGCTTTTCTGGGAGGTGCGGGGGCCACGCTCAGCATGTCTGCATGCCGCCCTACCTCCCCCCTCCCCCACCTGGGCTGCCAACATGTCTGTTCAGTGGCCAGGCAAGATCCTGCCCAGGGTGAGGACCCTCACCCAAGTCAGATCAAAACATCACGTTTAAAAATACCTCCAGTGAGCAAAAAAGCAGCTGTATTACCTGTTTTTTATTTTATTTTTATTTATTTATTTATTTAAACTTATATTCTGCCCTTCCCTTAAGGCTCAGACTACAATATAAAAACCATGTAAAAAATAGAAGTACATGAACATATATAAAAGCCCCCTAGAAATCCCTCCCTGATTCCTATCCCCACCTACCAAATGCTTTGTCAAAAAGAAAGAAGTCTTACGTTACCTCTAGAAAATGCTATGGCTTGGGCTCTGACAAACTTCAAGGAGAAGGGAGTTCCTCCGTACTGGAGCAGCAACTGGGACTGCCTTTCTGCCACCGCACTGTATAAACTTGATAGGCAGATGAACCCTGAAAAAGAGTAATCCTGGCTGACTGCAGAGATCACGATGGAGCCTAGTGGAGGAGGTGGTCTTTCAGATATGTGGGGTGCAGGTCTTCTTTAAAGGTCAAAACCAGCACCTTGAATTTAACACACTTAAAGATCAAGTTATCCCTTGAAAAATTTAGCACATTTAATTAACTTACAATGGATAGAGACATTCTTCTTAACCTTGGTGTTTCTTAACCAAACACAACTTAACCAAGTTTGACTTATGTGGATTTCATGGTACGTGGCAGACAAGGGACATTTTATAGAGCGTATATCTGGGTGTAGTGTACACATCCAGACTATACATACATATTATATTCATTCTGATGTTGCAATTACTTGTCACAAACTACACCATAAGGACCAAATACTGTTCTCACTATTCAGCCCAAATAATAGAACAAATAAACAGACAGATAAAAAGGCTGCCTGTCCCATGAGCTGCTCCAGGGGTGCGCCCCCACGTCCACCCACTTGCAGCCCCACCTGGGTTCATTTTAGATGGACTGCGGTTGCCCGCCCCCTGATCCACCCATGTGGTGCCTCCCCCCCATACCATAGAGTTGCAGGCAGATCCCCCAATGCTCTAGGCTGGTGCTCGCAACTCTGTGGTATTGCTCAAGGCAACAGCCAGCCATAATTGGAGCTGCAGTGTAGGTCCACCGAGCAGATAGACAACAGCTCCACTTCTGGACAGTGTCCCGGGTTTGGCTTGTCTGCTCCATATAGGTGGTGCTCTGGGATGTTTCAGAGTGCCAGAAGCAGGGCTGCTGTTCCACATCTGGTTAAATGGACTGACCAAGCAGGGGGTGAAGTGGATTGGTGCATCCAGTACCAGGGTAGCCATCCATCTAAAAGCACCCAATGAGAAAAAGGAGCCTTCTCCTGAAGACACAGAGTAGAAACAAGGCCGTTCTGCCCCACACCTTCTGTGGGCAGAGGAATAAGTAGTGGCTAAGATAGTAGAGCCAGTGTGGTGCAAAGGCTAAGTGTGCAGTCCTTAGACCTGGGAGGTAGGGTAGGACCCTGGTTCTAGTCTCGCCTTAGCCAAAAACTCATTGTGTGACCTTGGCCCAGTCACATTATTCTCTCAGCCTAACCTACCTCACAGGATTGTTATGAGGCTTAAAAGTTGTGTTAAATTGTTGTATGTAAAGTACTCTGAGTGCCATGGGAGGGGAGTGCTATATAAAGGTATTAATATTATTATCATCATCATCTTTGTAAAGGCCATGTTATTCCCATTCACAAGACCCACACACTTCTTGAATACTTTAACAATGAGAATCAGATAAACCTCCTAAAGTCTGCCTGACCCTCTAAATCTCAGCCTAACTGTACAGTGGTCAATAGCCTAACTGTACGGTGGTCACAGGCAGGATTTGACCCCAAATACCCATGGTAATTCTGGCAGTGTGAGAACTTGCCTTAGCTTTTCTGTCTAATCTGAGTTTAATTTAAATTGTAACCTTTGCACCTCATACCATGCTTAATTTCAGAAATTGTCCTCCCTTTGGCAGGGATAATTTGCACTTACATTTTTTTTCACCTCACAATTCAACTCCAGGCTCTGATCCATAAGTCAGGGTGGCAAATATCCAAATTTGTAGGTACAATTATCTCCTAGGACATGCAGTGGGGAAGTACAATCCCCCCCTTAAACTGGGAGTCTGATTGCTCTGTTGAAATTATATTCATAAATTCAAATCTCACATTCTGCAACATGCACATTTTTCTTTTTACAGTATAAATTGCATTATGTCACTACACCCAACAAACAAAACTTTAAAGGAGTACGGGGTATATTAAAACAGTCTCAAGGTATAAAATAAGGAAATTTTAATTTAAAACACATGTGGTATCCACAGTTCTGCTTCATTAGCCACTAACACCATAGCTAATGCTAAAACTCTCTCATGTTGTCTCTAACGTGGGTGATTTTGTACACTGCAGGTGATTTTTGTTGGTAGTAAACTAAGTGCCATAGTACAACCAAACAGGATTAAACACATTGCAAGAACTGAACTGAAATTGTCCTTTTATCTATACTTGTTTTGTTAATTATGTTGGTTTCTCTTTCCCCATTAGCAACATTTTAACAGAGTTCTGTGTGAAACTAATTATTGGAGAATTTTATACGAAAAACAAACAGCAAAACAAAACTATTACCATTAAAACTTCTATAACAAGCAAAGCAATTTAAAATAATTTCACAGATGGTCTTAGAATTGCCAACATTGGGCCCAAACCTACTTCCATTGTAATAAATGGCAAATCTCCCATGGACTTCAGTAGAAATTGGAACGGGGCCTTGTTGTTTTTTCTTTTCACCTTCAGTATTTTCCTCATTTTTCTATCTAGGAAAGCAGAATTCATCATGCTGCTTCTCTTCTGTTCATACAGCAAGGTAGCAAGCACAAAAGGATAACTCAAAGGGGCCTCTTTCTTTGTTTGAAAAATCCTAGTCATTTAACACATTTTAGTGCAATTCTGTTTATCTAAAAGTCTAGAGGGACATCCAAAACCCTCAGATAAACAGGATTTCTGAGGAAAGGAGATCCAGCCAGCCAGCCAGCTAGCTTTAAAAAGCTCACAGTCAGGTTCCTCGTCCCCAGAAACCACAGAGAGCATGCCAGCTGGTTTTTCAGACACTATGCTCTGAGACATCCTGGGAACATAATCAGCCTTCAGTTAATCAGTTTTTGGTTAATTGGAGTTTGATTAAATGGGGTTGTACTAAGTGTTTGCCCATTGTTGTGCATTTTGCTTTTAAAGGAAATATCTGTGCAGGAAGTCAGCCAATGGAATTTCCTACTGTTACGGAAGTATTACATTCTCAATGAGGGAGAACAAACCTACTCAATATTTAATAGCCTTCTAGCCTTGGGAAAAAAATATTATTCATGAGGAATTAAACTCATATTTCAATATGAGCACACATGAGGTCAGTGCTGTAACCTTAGTATAGGTGCAGCTTTCATAATGTTTCCTTTGTTTCATATGGGATATGTTACTGTTCTCTAGCTAAAAATCTTTGGTATGCATGTATTTGACATGTCTAATATACAAAACAAAGAGAGAGAAAAACTAGTACATTTCTGTGGCATTTATTAGAATGGAGTGGAGTAACTCATCATTCCTATTTCACAGTCATGAAAGTTATTGACTTATTTCCTCTGGATATTGGGTACAGGCCCACGTTGTGTTAATATATATATCTGTTCTGTGCTGAAAGTTTAGTTCTCACTCAAGACTCACCTCAAGCTCACTAAAAGGTTACTCTCAAACTTACATTTTTGCAAATCTGACCTGAGTTGATGTTCTCTAGGCCTATTCCAGGGCTTTCCAAACTAAGGGTAGTGACCAAGTGAAGACACTGCATTGCTGTATATGGCCCTATCCTCTGGATCTGTTTAATTAGATATGAACACTTCTAAAACTTGGAGTTGTGAGAATTTCTTTTTTCTCTCAGTGGGGCATATCCTGAAAAGGTTTGAACACTGGCCTGCTCACTTCCCTTCAGAATGTGTTTGGAGTAGGGGAAAGCACTGCATTTCTAATGCCTGACCTCTTTGGACATCAGACCAGAAATATGTTGTCCTTGTTCCATTAAAGTAATAGGCCTGTTTTACATATTATTATACATATTATTGTACAATAATATGCACCTTTTACATATTAATATACATATAATTATAATTATGATTCTATTATACATATTATTATACACATATTATTAATGTATTATACATGTTGCAGGGCTGCAGGTGTGCTCTATGGGTGCCCTGCAGCATGTATAATAAAATATCACACCCATTTTATCAGTGTTAGAGTGTCTGTGAGAAAAGGGCCATAGAGTAACATTATTTATTATATATACAGACTTTACATACAGGTTTTTATTTTGCAGGAGTAACTCCACTGAAATCAATGAAGTGACAGCAACGAAAAATTGGGATTAGTAACATCAGAAACAGGCCCAGATTGGATAAAACAAAACCCAATTCTCAGAGGCCTGTTTCTTTGACTTTCTTTACACCGAGTACTTTCCTTACAGGATTCTGGACTGAGGGCAAATTATGAAAACTGGAAAACAACTATGTATATTTGATTTATACTTTTAAAATACATATGCAGACTTTAATGGCATTTTTAAAGGGATGGTTTCAATAGTGTCTTTTTGGGTTACAACATTTTCATAGTATTTTCTATTCCCTTTTTTTTGTTTGTTTATTTGTGGCATTTTGCCAAGCACTATTTCCCATTCCTCCTAGTCACCACCTTTTTCTATATATTATGTTGATTCCATGATCTAGAGTAACTGGACATCCACACATTCACATAATACCAAGTATTTTTTCTAATCTTGATAGCTAGTCCTACTAACTGCACTTGTAAGTTGCTTAAGTAAGGGCTGAATGGCTTATGCCTTTTACAATGGACCAGCAAAAGCAGAAAGCAATTTATTGTAGAAAGTGACTGACATACATAATTTTATTCAATTTATTGCCAAAATCTTTTTATTATTATTTTTAAAAGAGTTGCCTTTAGGCACAGTTTTAAAACCTGGATGTTTAAAGTTCGGCTCCCAAACTTAGTCGTTGCCCAGTAATTGGTAATACCATGCTGCTAATTTGTTGGTGCTTGATGATTCTGAAAATATCATGTTCATGTGTCAAAATATAGCATTAAAAACCATGCAATATCCAGATTATAAAATGTAGCTCTACTTATTATTAGCCACTAGAAAATGACATAGTAGAGGATACAGCAGTATATTTGGTTTTCATTTAAAGAGGCATGAGTTACTGATTGTGGCAGGGCAGAATCCCTGTGGGCATTTGCCCCTTTAAGAAAGAGATAGCATCAGCTGGGTGAAAGTGCTGGTGCGGCTGCAGGTTCTGCCAGAAGCAGCGGATAGCACCCAAGTGGAATTGGAAGCAGCTTCGAGAGTGGGCGTAGCAGGAGCCTGCCCTAGAGTGAGAAGCTGAGCCAGAGAGTTCAATGTGAGAATGGCTGCAGCAGAGGTAGGATCTAGGGAGAGCTCTGCCTCTAGATGCTTTCAGACCACCACCACCACCACCCCCAGTGCATATTCTGACTGCAGTAGGAAATGCGCAGCCAGGAAAAGCGTGGGGATCGGCCGGTCTGAAAGTCCCCCCTGAAAGTCCCCCCCCCTCTGCATCCCTGCAGACACGCGCAGGGATGCAGAACTCAATTTCCTGCTCTGCATCCCTGCATGTGTCTGCCAGCAAAGTTGCATGGGGGGTGACCTTTCAGACAAGCTGAGCCAATCCCTGTGCATATCCTGGTTGCGCATTCCCTCCTGCAACCAGAATATGCACGGGAGAGAGGGTCTGAAATTGGCCTAAGACAAGCTCAGTAACCAGAAGGGCACAAGGGCTCCATAGGGACTGTGCCTGGCCCAGAGAGACTGTGAGACACAGCCAGAGGGTTGTTGCCTGGCTTATGAGTGATTGTGTATGGTGGAGACTTTAAATAAACGTAAACTATATAAAAGGAGTAACAAAACTAAGCTAATTCCCTGAAATAAGTGACTGTGTGAGACCCTAATCCTGGGAAAGCTCTCCCCTGCCACAAAGTAGTGAAGATGTGGTCACCCCTCTCATTGGCCATCAAACCATCAGCATAAAGGGTTGTGGGGGTGGGGAGACAAGGCAGGGGGTATTGCTGGGCTTGACTGGAGGATTGCACCCAAGGCAAGCAAGAAAGTGATGAGCATCCCAAGTGTGAGCTCCCTGAGCCAAGTAGGTAAGCCCTAGGGTCAGAAGTAGACAGGACCAGAGGAGTGCATCCTATAGATCCCCTGAAAGGGTTGAGCCCAGGGAGATCAAAATGATATCTGGAAGATTGTGCCTGCAGTGATGGAGACAACTGTGCAGCTTGTGAGGCTGTACCAATCCAGAACTGCGATAGCCCAGTTGGAGTATAGTCAGTATACAAGAGGAACGCACAAGAGCAACGAGTCTACAGAGAACCCACTGGAGAAGCAAAGACAGGTAGCATGGGAAATGAGATACTGGAGTCCCCACGTGAGGGGTGCCCCGAAGACTTGTTACAAATTGTGGACAGTGCAGCCACTTTTGGAGATGGTGCTTCTATGTGGCTAAAGGGGAAAAAAATGGACTATGGGCTGAGGTGCCAAAGGGTGTGTGAAGAGCCCAGAAAGGCCAAGAGGAATTGGGTTCAGGGGACAATGGAGCCAGCACCCTGAAAAGGGATGTAGTAACCTGGGTGGAGCAAGACTCCTCGGGACAGACAGAGGGTATTTTCAGACGTTATGATCCCGTGTTCAACCACGGTGAATGCCCACATGGTGAGCAAGGGACCATAACGTCTGTTGGCCCGACAAGAGATTCCTGCCAGATGTTCACCCCCGTGAATCACGGGCCGGAATCTCTTTGACCACACAAATGGTGGTCCTGCCCAGACCATTGCCGTTTGGGTGGTCAAAGAGATTTCCGCCCGTGATTCACGGGAGTGAACACCCAGTGGAAAGCTCATGTTCGGGCCAACATGGGGAATTCACCGTGGTTGAGAGTGGTTGAGCGTGGGATCATAACGTCTGTCCCCTGACCATGGCCTGGAATCAGCGGCCATGCCCGTCGCTGATTCCGGGCCGTGGTCAATACCCCAGGGGTGGGCAGGTGCTGCGGCCGCATTGGCCATGGTGCCCGTCTATCTCCCAGAGGGCAAGCGGCCTAGGGAGCGTGGGGGGTGGGGCTGTGCGGCCCCACGTTGAGCCGCACAGCCCCGCCCCCTCCCCCGATTCCCTGCCGGGATCAGCTGGCACGTCTGTTGGCTGTGCCATTTTGATCCCAGCAGGGGATCAATAGGTGATTCTGTGATGGGGCCAATACTGGCCCCGTCACATCTGAAAATACCTAGAGACAACTGCTGAGTAGAGTGGAGGTGATTGTGCCAGCCTGAGCAGATAAAAGTAAAGAAGTGTTGGGTATGTAATGGAAGAGGGCACGTGCAAAGGATATTCCCTAAAAACAGAACATAGAGGTGGGTGAGCACAAGCGATAAAAGGTGTTGGGTTTGCTGGGAAGCAGGACATCTACAGAGGGAGTGCTCTGATCCTGGAACTTCAAGTCTGATAGAATGCAAGAAGGGAGTAATAGAAGTAACTAAGGAGTTGGTTAAGCTCAAGAGAGAAGAAAGACACAGGCAGGGTGAATGTGATAGAGCCGGTCCAGAGTCTTAATTGGAGAATAGAGATAAGATTAGCAGACAGACCTAAACTGAGAAAGATGTAAAGGAATATAAGGGAACTGTTAAATCTGAAGAGCAGCTCAACAAGAAGGTAGAAGGGTTGACTGCATCTAACAATAAGTTAGTAGGTCAAGTGGTACAAGTGGAAAAAGAGATTAGGCAGTTGAAGGTGACACAGAGGCCTGATTTAGAGGAGGCAGAGATGCCGAGGTCTGAATCAGAAGAAGACACTAATTTGAATGAGGAAATGGAGGATAGAGAAGGGGCTTCTCTAGAAATGGAGGAGCACCTACCTAAGGATAGGGAGAGGGCTTCAGAGGGACCAGGAGTCCCAGATATGCCCAAAGGGTCCTCTGAAGGGGAAGAGCTTGTTACAATTATCAGACACAAGTGGCTCTGATAAAGGGCAGGAGTAGGGGATAGATAAATTCCTCCAAACATTCCTCCAGAGAAGAATAAGGGCAGGTTTCAGGACTGAAACTGCCAGAAGAGTTGACGATTGAGAAAAGTGGGGTTAGAGTCCCCTATAAAGATGAAGAAAAGTCCTGGGAAAAGGATATGGTGAAAGAGAGTAGCAGAAATTGCCTGTGTGTTAGAGTCCCACACATAAGGTTCCACGATTGGGAGTGGGGAAAAGGTTGGGAGGGCCTGACTCCTACCCCTTCAGAGTGGGGTAGGAGGTTCCACAAAGGGACAATGAAAATGTAAAAGGACTTGATGGAAGGGTGTAGGCAATCCAGTCAGCCACTAAAGGGAAAAGAAATCTCGGGCAGGGTGCAGGCGATTGAGTCAGCTTGAGAATAAGTAAAATCTAAATAGGACTATTATACGGGATGGGGTATGAGTGGTGTGGGAAAGCTATAAGAGCAGAGGAGACCGGATATGGGGTTAGAGTCCCCAATGTTGGGTTAAAGTCCCCTAGATGGGGTTAGAGTCCCCTACAGGTGGTCTTAGTTTCATAAAGAAATCCCGGGCAGGGTACAAGAGACTGAGCCATTCCAAGGATAGATGAGACTGGGTGAAGTTTGGTGGTTGAGGCTGGCTAAGGCTGCTTTCAGACGACCTCTCCCCTCCCCCCCCCCCCCGATTTCCTGCTCTGCATCACTGCGTGTGTCTGTCAACAAAGCCACCAAGGGGGACTTTCAGACTGGTGGCACCCCGCGCATATCCTGGCTGCGCATTCCCTCCTGCAGCCAAAATATGCACCGGGGAGGTCTGAAAGTGGTCTGAATATGGATGGTGGAGTTCAGTAGAGGGATATTGTGATTTATCCACTGTGGTTAAATGGGGCGGTGAAGGAGGCTATTAGAGCCAAAAAGGCATCCTTTAAGAAATGGAAGGCTAGTACCAATGAAAATAATTCGAAAGAGCATAAACACTGGCAACATAAATGTGAAGTGTTAATAAGGTAGGATAAGAGAGATTTTGAAGGGAGGTTTGCTAAAGAGGCAAAAACAAGCAACAAAAACTTTTTCAATAGGGATGGGCGAACAGAATACGGCTCAAATGTTCGGATGTTTGGTCGTTCGGTTTGAAACCCGAGTTCGGGTTTGATGGTTCGGTTCAGCTGAGTTCGGGTTGGCCGAACTTGGCTGAACAGTCAAAAATAACGCTATCAAAACCAAAACCGAAACCTAATTTTTGGCCCTGAAAAGACGTTTTTCCTGCCCCTGAACTCATCTGAACTCATCTGAACACAACCAAACTGTTCGGTCATTCGAGAGTTCAGTTTGGACGTCCGAACAGACTGAGTTCGGTCCAAACTCTGAACATCCGAGTTCGTCCATCCCTATTTTTCAAATACATCAGAAGCAAGAAGCCTCCTAGGGAGTCAGTTGGGTCATTAAATGACAAGGGAGTAAAAGGGGCGCTTCGGGAAGATAGGGACATTGCAGAGAAGCTGAATGAGTTCTTTGCGAGGGTCTTCACTGCAGAGGATTTTGGAGAGGTATCAATGCTTGCTTTGTGGGCGAGGAATTGGAAGAGCTGTTACAAATCAATTTGATGTTGGATGATGTTCTAGGGAAAATTGACAAACTGAATACTAACAAATCACCAGGGCCAGATGGCATTCACCCCAGAGTTCTGAAGGAACTCAAATATGAAATCGCAGACCTACTGTTAGTAATTTGTAAACTGTCACTAAAATCTGCCACTGTACCCGAGGACTG
>QEPC01004745.1:352848-365154 GCA_003113815.1 Sphenodon punctatus
CCCCACCCCCCGGGGGGCCCCTGTGCCCCCTGTTCCCCTCCCCTTGGTTCCCCTTACCCGTTTCCTGGGTGGCTCCTCCGGTCCCATTCCGGCTGCTGTCCCCAGGGCATCGCGTCCCACGTGGTGCTCCTGGTGTTGTCCCGGGGCCGGCTCCCTGGTTGCCTGGACTCCTGTGCCCCCCTCCTCCGCCTGTGCTCCCTGCACCTCCATCAGTGCCTGCGCCTCCTCCTCCACCCCCTCCTCCTCCACCACCATCACTTTCTCTCCCTCCGCTCTCTTCCACCTCCCTCCTCGCTCCATCCCGCCACGCTTGCCTGCTGCAGATTGCCCTTTAAATCTCCTTCCAGTGGTTGTGTTGTTGCTGGTTGCCCGGCAGCAATGCTGCATGCATTGTCCACGGCTGGGGCTCGTTTCCTTTGGTTCCACCCAGGGATTGGCGTCCAGACGTTACTTTTCATTGCTTCCTGGTGGCGGTCCATTTGACCACGCTTCCCAGGATATTCCGCTGGCTAGCCCAGGAAGCATGGTTGAAATTGACCCCATGTGGGTATTGAGCATGATGAACATCTGGCGCCCGCTGAACAGATGTTCAGGGCTCTTTGGCCCCGCTGCGGGATTGAGCGTGGTTCACTGTGGTTGAGCGTGATCTCGTAACGTCTGAAAACACCTATTGTGTGTAGTTCTGATCGTCCCATCTCAAAAAAGACATAGCTGAACTAGAAAAGGTACAGAGAAGGGCAACAAAAATGATCAAGGGCATGGAAGGGCTCCTGTATGGGGAGAGACTTGGTAGGTTGGGGCTCTTCAGTTTGGAGAAGAGATGACTTAGGAGATATGATAGAGGTCTTTAAAACCATGAGTGGTGTGGAACTAATAAACAAGGAGCAATTATTTACCCACTCAGCTAGCACTAGAACTAGGGGACACTCCATGAAACTTGTGGGTGGCAAGTTTAAAAGAAATAAAAGAAAATATTTTTTAACTCAGTGTATAATTGGGTTGTGGAATCTACTGCCAGAGGCTGTGGTAAGGGCCAGTACTATAGCTGAGTTTAAAATAGGTTTGGACAAGTTTCTGGAAGATAGGTCCTTTAGCAGCTATTAGCCAGACAGGATCAGGGAACATGATGGGAGCTGGGGGAAAACAACAGGGAATGGATCCCCCATTGTGACCTGTTGTTGGGTGCTTCTCCCAAGCCACCATGATTGGCCACTCTCGGAGACAGGATGCTCGGCTAGGTGGACCATTGGTCTGACCCAGTATGGTACTTCTTATGTTCTTATATTTATTATTATTTATTTTTTATTTTTAAAACTCATATGCCGCCCCCTCCTACCTCAGACATCTCGAGGCGGCATACAACAGTTTAAAACATATTAAAATATACAATAAACAACAATTAAAACAGTAGAAACCCATCCCTACCCACCCTAACCCAACTCACCCACTCCACCTCCCTCAGGAAAGGCCTGGAGGAACAGGCAGGTCTGACAGTGTCTGCGAAAAGAGGGGAGGTCAGTAATCAAGCAGACCTCCAATGGGAGGGAGTTCCACAGCCGCTGTGCAGCCACAGAGAATGGCCTTCTCATGGTAGACACCCTGGAAACCTGCAGGACCCCGAAGATGCCCCTGGTCGACTGCAGGGGCCGATCCAGGTACCGGAGGGTGAAGTGGTCATGCAGGTAGGTGGGGCCCAAGCTGCTTAGGGCTTTAAAGGTCAACACCAACACCTTGAATTGGGCCTGGAAAACTATCATCAGCCAGTGCAGAGAATGGAGCACTGATGTAATGTGCTCATGTCAGCCTGTCCCAGTCAAGAGATGGACCGCCACATTCTGCACCAGCTGCAGCTTCCAAACCAGCCCACGTAGAGTGTATTGCAGTAATCCAGTCTTGAGGTAATAAAAGCATGGATGATTGTGGACAGATCTGAGTCCGAGACATACGGCCTAAGCCGATGCACCAGATGTAACTGGCGAAATGCCCCCTTCACCACAGTCTCCACCTGGACATCCAGGTGAAGCTGTGGGTCCAGGAGCACCTCCAAACTCCAGACCTGTGAAACCAGGGGAGGATGGACCCCATCAATGATGGAGGCCATTACCCCCTCAGCCTTCCCCACTATTATCACCTCCATCTTGTCAGGGTTTACTTTCAGGTGGCTAACCCTCATCCAATCCTCCACTGCCGACAGACACTGGGTAAGCACCGAGAATGCCGGGCCTGAGTCAGAGGAAAATGAGAGATATAGCTGGATGTCATCAGCATATTGCTGACACCTCACCCCAAACTCCCTGACAACCTCCCCAAAAAGCTGCATGTACACACTGAACAAGAGAGGGATAAGATGGAACCCTGCAGAACCCCACACATGAGGCCCCAGGGGGAAGATGAAAACTCCCCCAGGACAACACGCTGCATTCTCCCAGCCAGGAAAGAGCAGAACCATTCAAGAACAATCCCGTTAATCCCTGCCCAGTCCTGCAGCTGAGTTACCAGCAGCTCATGATCAACAGTATAAAATGCAGCTGAGAGATCTAGCAGGATCAGCAGGGTCGAGCAATCCTGGTCCAACTCATGGGAGAGGTCATCAGTAAGGCCACAAGCACAGTCTCTGGGCCATAACCCAGATGAACATTTGATAATTCTAAGTCCAGCCGGAGGAAGGCCGGACTGACCATCCCCCTCACCACCCAGAACAGCTCAGCTGGGCAGGACTTAGCGGAACCAATGAGGGCAGCAAAGAAAACCTTCTTTGCTGTCCACACCGCAATGGCATAGGTACCCCATGTACAGTATGCCTGGGCAGAGGAGACCCACCAGGCTCAAATGACCACTTCAGCGTTAAGGCTACTGAGCCAGCAGCCAGAAGATGAAGAAGGCATAAAAATTGGAAATAAAAATTGTTCTGTGGATTTGATTAACAGTATGGACAGTATGGGGATCGAAGAACGTTATTGCAACCGTATGGAATAAGAATGGAACTGAATAGACTCTGCCCTGTTTTGGACTTGGGGTAGACTGAACTACCTGTGGCAGTCCTGTATCTGAAAAGGGCAGAGATGTGTGGCAGGGCAGAGTCCCTGTGGGATGTTGTCCTTTTAAGAAAACGCTAGCACCAGCTGGGTGACAGGCACTGCCAGAAGTAGTAGATAGCGCCTAAGTAGAATTGGAAGTAATTGCAGGAGTAGGCGTGGCAGGCGCCAGCCCAAGAGTGAAAAGCTGAACCAGAACTCAGTGTAAGGAAGGGTTCAACAGAGGAAGAAGCTAGGGAGAACTCTATCTCTAGAATAAAACAAGCTCAGAGGGTGTTGCTTCAGCCAGAAAGGGCACATGGACTCCAGAGGTACTATGCCAGATCCAGAGACACAGAGAGACTGTGAGTCACAGCCAGAGGGTTGATACCTGGGTTATCAGAGACTGTGTATAAAAAGTAGGGGTAGGAATTCAGGTTCTTCCAAGATCCGATATTGCCGGTATTTGGGTGTATTGGCTTCATCCGATAAATCCGATATTTACATGTATCGGCATACTGAATTTTTAACATTGGCCACGGTACCGGATTTTTTACATTGCAGCCATTGAAGTCAATAGCCGCAATTTTTAAAATCCGGTACCGTGGCCAATGTTAAAAATCCGGTATGCCGATACCGGTAAATCCGGTACCAGGGAGATCCGATACTGGTACATCCGGTATACAGTATTCTCCCTGGTGTCCCACCCCTAATAAAGAGTAACAAGACTAAGCTAATTCCCTGAAGCAAGTGACTGTGGGTGGCCCTAATCCTTCATAGACTCACCCTAGGCAAGCCCTCCCCTGCCACACAAATGTTTTCTAAACTACTCAGCACGTTAATTTTTCTAGGCCGAGTCCTCAATTTGTGTAAATCCGAGTAATTTTGCTGACGTCAGTGAGTTATGCTTGTTTAGTGCTGAAATGAATATTAGTTGTGAGTACCACATTCTTCAAATTTACTCACTTCAATTTGAGTCTGACAAAGCGGGAACGAACATTATTCATGTCAGATTGTTGGGGGACTCATTTTGGATTTTCTGTTGGTTTTTCCCCTAGATATTTGGTTATTCAACTGAATAACCAATTGAACAACAACAACCAAAAACCAAAAAAGACTGATCCCCTCCCTCCAAAACAGGGGAGGGGGGAGTTAAATGAACATGCAAATATTTTTTTTCAGTGAAAATATTCATTCAGAGTGCTGTCTGAAAATGCAAATATGTTCAAATACAAAACTTATTTGTTTCAACACTAGTTTATACCTGCTAAAGATCTGTCTCTTTATTTCTAAGGATCTGTTGCTGGTTCACCTGATGCAAAAATCATAAACTTACCGGAGTTGTTGTCATTATGTTTCTTTTTTTTTTTAAATTAGTCTCTCTCATGATTATGTCAGACAGCAAAGCGCACTAAAATCAATGAGAAATTGGGAATCTTTTCACTAATTTTAATAAATTTTAGATCAAGACCCAAGAATGTTATTTTTGTTCTAATTTAGCTGGTTGGTGGGTTTTTTAATGTTTTTTTTTTTTAAATCAGCTCAGGCTGATTAGGTATCCCAGTAGACCTGAAAGAAAAAAATTTGATGAGTGCTGCTTCCATCAGAAGCAGGGCATTCGCTGAAATTTGTGTGACATGGAAACTTACTAGCTTTCCCATTGTTTTTGCCATTATCCTTTATCTTTGGCAAGTTGAACAGGGCTGCCATGGGCCTGTCCCAAGCTCTGTATGTGCCCTGGAGGCTTTGGAGGCAAAAAAGTGATGGCTAAGCACTGGGAAAGTACTGGAAATTGCCATGAAAGTAATGTAAAACTGCCATAAAACTGTCGTAAAATTCCTGGAAAGTGATGAAAAGTGACGAAAAGTAACAGAAGTGATGAAAAAGTCCAAGAAAGTGACAAAGTTCTGGAAAGTGACAAAAATGATGGGGGAAAATTGTGGAAATGCAGAATCACTAGAAACTGACAAAGAGTATATCAGGAGAGTCTCAGAAGGATTCAGAGCAGCCCAGGAATCCCTAAGCTGCTCTCTTTCGTGGTTCTGGATTCCTAAGTTGATTTCCTGGGCTGCTTTGAATGTTTCTGAGGCTCTCCTAATGCCTACTCTGCTTCTTCTCTGGCAGTCATTTTCTCTTCCCAGCTCTTTCCCTCCTGGAAGAACTGCCCCACAGCTCCCCCTGCTGGGCCTGCCCTGTAAAGCAAGCCCAGTCAGTTCTCCTGTCTCAACTTTCCCCTTGGGGGGGGGAGGGGAGCGGGAGCTACATCCTGATGCAAGTACTCAAAAAGGTCAGTATTTCCCTTTGGAATGAGAACACTTGCTGTCATCTGAGCCCTATATTCCAGTACATCGGGAATCAAATGGGAGCAATACAATATTGATTATATCAGCTGAAAGGATGACTTCTTAAGAGTCTTGTGGCACTTTTTATTTTCTTCTTATTTTCTTCTAGGAGCTTAAATGACTTCTTATTTTCCTTCTAGGGGCTCACCATATATGTCAGAGCCCTGGAAACTGTTGCTCCCCAACCCAAGAAATCTGTAACAAGAGAATCTGAAGAATTTCTGAACAGATACATTTGTTGCAACACTCAGATCAAAGTCTGACTGTTCATGGTGGGAACACCTGTTTTGTACCCATCAGTTTTATCTCTGCAATTTCCATCCTTTCCTACAATGTCATACACTAGGTCAGGGATGGGAGACCTCAGGCCAGAGAGCCAAATGTGGCCTGAAGCTAGTTTTTATGTGGCTCCTTTCCATCTAACTGGATCTGGCCCTGGATCCAGTTCCTACTGACCTGAGAAACTGAGCTCAAGGAAGAGAGGAGAGATGAAGGTATGCACATAACAGTATTTAATTATTTTTTTTAATTAATTGCCTTGTCCCAGGTTTGTTCTAGAAGCCACACCCCTCCGCCCCAGACAACATGCTGGATCAGAGGGTTGGCTGTACACTTTTGCAAAAGATTGATTGCATGCTTACCAACCATTCTACACACTGGGTACTTTTAGATGGACATGGAGGAAGCTGCCCCCGGAGCTGCTCTGGAGGTACACTCCCACATCTGCCTTCTTGCAGCCCCACCTAGGTTGGCTTGAGATGGACCTGGCGACTCCCCCAGTCCACAATCTGCCCACACACAGTGCACACACCATGCACCATAGAGCCGCAGGTGATTTTCCCAATGCTCTAGGATGGCACCTACAACTCTATGCCATTGCCCAGAGATATGGCACAGCATAGGGAGCATTGGCAGCAGCAGCAGACATTGGATTTCCCGGTAGCAGAACCCATGGCACAGTCAGCAGAGGTAGCATTGGCATCAGCAGCAGACATTGGATTGCCGGGGTACAGTACCCATGGCACAGCAGAGGCAGGATTGACAGCAGCAGCAGACATTGGATTGCCAGAGCACAGAACCCGTAGCACAGCATAGGGAGCATTGGCAGCATCAGCAGACATTGGATTGCCCGGTAGCAGAACCCATGGCACAGACAGCAGAGGCAGCATTGGCAGCAGCAGCAGACATTGGATTGCCCGGTAGCAGAACCCATGGCACAAACAGCAGAGGCAGCATTGGCAGCAGCAGCAAACATTGGATTGCCTGGTAGCAGAACCCATGGCACAGACAGAAGAGGCTGCATTGGTACAGCAGCAGACATTGGATTGCCGGGGCACAGAACCCATGGCACAGACAGCAATGACAGCATTGGCATCAGCAGCAGACATTGAATTGCCCGGAAGCACAACCCATGGAACAGACAGCAGAGGGAGCATTGGCATCAGCAGGTTTTGGATTGCCGGGGCACAGTACCCGTGGCACAGCAGAGGTGGCATCAGCAGCAGCATCATAGATTGGATGGCCAGGACACATAGCCTGTAGCACTGCAGAGGTGGAAGCAGCAGAAGACACTAGATTGCCAGGGCATAGAACCCGTGGAACAGAAGAGATGACAGCAGCAGGATTTGCCTGTGCCCAACACCCATGGAGCCAGGATGGTAGGATTTACCAGGGAAGAGCTCCCAATGCAGCAGACGGAAGCAGCAGGATTGTGTGGGCACATTTGGATTTGCCAGAGCAGAGCACCCATGGACCTGCAGACAGAAGTCGCGGGATTGAGGCCAGTGGGGCACATCACCCAGGGTTGCAAGGGTAGGCAGACAGGCAGGTAGGCTGGATCAGGGCTTCAGCTTTGACCACAGGGTGCACAGACAGGCATTTTGGCATGAGCAGAAGGCAGACTGAGGCAGGGTTCGGGCTTGACAACCAAGGCGGGCAGACAGGTAGCGTGGAATGAGCATGGGAAACAGACTGGGGCAGGGTTCAAGGTTGGCAACCAGGGCAACCTGGTTGGCAACCTGATCTTGGCAACCTGGGCGGGTGGGCAGACAGGCAGCGTGACATGAGCACGGGAAGGCAGGCTGAGGCAGGGTTCAAGTTTGGCAACCAGGGCAACAGACAGGCAGCATAGCACAAGCATCGGAAGGCAGGCTGAGGCAGGGCTTGAGGCTGGCATCCTGGGCAGGCTGACAGGCAGTGTGGCATGAGCATCGGAAGGCATACTGAGGCAGGCTTTGACCTTGGAAACCTGGGCGGATGGGCAGACAGACAGTGTGGCATGAGCATCGGAAGGCAGGCTGAGGCAGGGTTTTATGCAGGGCCCCGATTCTTCCGCGGAATTTTTTTTAAAATTCCACGGGAGTCAGGGGCCAATTCTGCGCCTCGGCGCGATTTACCATGCGGGGGGGGGCTTGGTTTGCCTCCTCCTCCCCCCGCACTGGTAAACCCTCAGGGCCTCCACTCCCCAGCTGCCGGGGCTTGCCCTCCCCAGCTGCTGGGGCGTGCTTGACCCCCACCCCCCCAAAAAAACCCCAAAGGATTTGCTTACCAGGGATGGCAGCAGCAGCTGCTCCGTCCAGCGCGCTCTTTTCCTGCTCGCACTTCCTGGCCCCTCCCGACGGGGCTCTCAGGGCGACGCAGCCGGATGACGTCATCTGGCTGCGTCGCCCTGAGAGCCCCGTCGGGAGGGGCCAGGAAGTGCGAGCAGGAAAAGAGCGTGCTGGACGGAGCAGCTGCTGCAGCCATCCCTGGTAAGCAAATTAAAGGGCCCTGGGCTGCTGGGGAGGCTGGGGAGGGGAAGCCCCGAGGGTTTGTTCATTCCCCTTCCCCCGTAGAATCTCCTGCCCCGCGTCCCCGCAGCGCAGGCTGGAAATTCTGCGCTGGGGTAAGCGGGGCAGGAGATTCCGCGGGGGGAGGGGAATTCCGCGGGAAATCTGCAATTCGCAGACCCGCGGATCCCTCGGGGCCCTGGTTTTATGTTGGTAACCTGGGTGCGTGGGCGGGCAGACAGGCAGAGTGGCATGAGAGGCAGTAGGGAAGGCAGACTGGGACCTTGGCAGGACACTTAGATAGGCTAGCAAAGTCCGTGCAGCGTGAGAGAGAACCAGTCAGATAGGCAAGCTGAGATCATCTAGCAACAGGCCAGTGGGCAGGCTTACAGCTTCCCAATGCCACCCTGCATCATGAGGTCAGTCAGATAGGATGGCCGAGGCCATCTAGTCAGAGAGAGAGAGAGGCAGGGCGGGCACCAGGCATTGGGAGGGAGGGACAACACCTCAGCAGCAGCAGCCCAGATTGAGGAGGAGCCCCATTCCAAGACTGCCCCTGGCATGGGATGGTGTGTGCCACTGCACCATCAATCCATGTCCAAAGGCAGCTCAGGGATTCCCAGCAGCGGAAGGTTCACCTTGATGAACAGCAACTGCTCCACCAACTTGGCCCCAGTCTCAGGCGGTGCGGCAAGCTAATGTCACCCACCAATGAGAACACACGCTTGGTGGGGACACTCGTTCATGGGCAGGACAAGAGACCCTTGGTGACTTTTCTCAGGGCCGGCCATGCATTGGTTTGCCAGCCCAGTAGGCCAAGGGATCACTGCTGGATTCAATGCATGGTTCCTCCTCCAAGTAGCTCTCCACTGCTGCTGAGGCGCTGTCGTACTCCCTCACATAACTTTGCCTAGGCACCACCTCCACCACTGCCCTCAGCCACACTGCCTGCCCTACTGTGCATGACCCCATGCTCACCAGAGGGCCCTGCATATATGAGCTGCTGCTCACAATAGGGGTGCTGCTGCTGCTCAGCCTGCTGCTGGTGCTTCTCCTGCTATGGCTGGGGGCAGGGATAGACCCCTTTGGCTAAAAGGGTGGCTGCTCCCACTCCCACCATCCCCAGGGTTGTCCTGCTGCTGCTACCGTGCACTCTCAAGAGCCCACTCTGCCTTCCAGACCCTCTCCACCAGGTCTCCCTTCCAGTGCCGATAGAGCACTGTCTGCCATGCCATGCTGCCCTTGACCCTGGGGTCCAGCATGGTTGCCAAATCATATTCCTCCCACTGCAGGAGCTCATTGAACCATGCCTTCAGCCCTGTCTTCAGCTGCTGCACCAGGGCAACCACCTCATCTGCCAGTTTCCTGCCCTGAAGGTCACAATCCCACCCCTGGGGAATTTCCTCCAGCCTCCTGAGGAGATTAGACCAGAGGGGTCATCTGGCTGATGGTGTCTGTGGAGGAGCTGATGGTCTCCATCATGGCCAGGAACAGTCTGAGCACGAAGACCGTGTGTGCCAGGATCTTTCATTCTACCACACTGTACCCTGGAGGTGCCCCACTGTCCATCACCACTTGCACCTGATGCAAGGCAGCTTTCTTCTCAAGAAGCCGCTCGAGCATTAGGAACGTCGAATTCCACCGGATGGACACATCCTGCACCAGCTGGTGCACTGGGGAGCCTTCCTCTGCCTGCTTCGCCCAGAGGAGGTTGCTGCCCTTCACGCTCTGATTAAAACCAGCCAGCTTCCTCCCCCAATCGATAAGGGAGCTAAGGGTGCCTGCCCCAATCCCCTTCTCCCCCAAGCCCAGAGCGTCCCTGACCACCAGGTGAAAGGGTGTGTGCTGCGAAAAGGATGCTAGTGAAGCCCCCATCATGTACTTCCCTCAGTATGTTGGCCGCATTTTCCATCACCATGCACCCCTTGGTGAAGGGTGCACCTGGCGTGACCCACTCCCTCACCATGGTGGTCAGGGCTTCCTTGATGTTCCGAGCATTGTTGGGTCTATGCATTACTTCTGCCTGAAGCAGGGCCCACCTACACCCTGCTTTGGGACCCCTTCTGCCACTCCCAAATGCAGCCTCCGGGTCCTGCCACCAGTGCGCTGTCACTGCCAGGTAGGCGTGCTGCGCATTTCTGCTGGACCACAGGTGAAGTGGACAGTGGCACCCCCAGCCCCTGCCAGTTGCTCCCTCACTCGTTCCTTTAAAGCCCGGTACAAGGCTGGCACCACCTGCCAACTCAGGGTGGTGCATGAGGGCAGCTTAAACTGGGGGGCCAGGAAGCCAATCAGGTGCCTAAACCCCATGTCCCCGACCACCGAGAAGGGCTGCCCATCCAGAGCGATCATTTCCCCCAACGTGCGCGTGGCTTTCACTTGAAAGCCACACCGCCCTCCACGCCTTGCAGCTGCCAATGGACTTGGCAGTTGCCCCCACCCCAGATCCTCCATCATGCACTGCTGATGCTGCTCTTCCCCCCCTAGCAGCAATACTGCTCCTGCTGCTAGAGGTAACTGGTCTAGGAGGATGCTTGCCTGCTGACGGAGGCAGATGACTAACCGCTGCAGTTGGGAACCCGCTGGCATCCACTGCCCCTCCCTGCCCGCTTAGCAGCACACCACTGTGACATCCCTTCAGGTGCCTCACCATGGCAGTTGTGGCAAGGTTGGTGAGCACCTGCCCACGCTTCACCACCTTCTGGCACAAAGTGCACTGCACCTCCCTGGGATCATCCACTTGCACCAACATAAAATGCGCCCAGATGGAGGATTTTTTGCCCCCTCCTGCCTTCTGGCCCGCACTGGATTATGCACCGCTGACAGCACTGCTGGGAGGAGCAGAACATGGTGGCGACAGAGCTCTCAGAATGACAGTCATCGCCTCAGCACCAGATATCTCCTCCACAGGACTAATATCTGCCTCACTGTCCCCAACCTGAGATGTCCCCCTGCGAAGGGGAGTACTGGGACCCGGAGACTGATTCACTGCCTTAGCTGCTGCCACTCTCCTTGTGCTCCCTATAGCTTCTGATGCTACTGCTGCTTTTCCTCTCCCTGCTGCCATTGCCCGGGGATCGGACCCTGCCTCTAGCAGCCGGGGTGGGATCCACCAGCCCTGGACTGAGTGTTGTCCCGTGAAGGGGAGTACTGGAACCCTGAGGCTGATGGACTGCCCACCATGCTGCTGCCACTGTCCCTGTGCTCCCTATAGTTGCTGCTGCTCCGCCTCCTCCTCTCCCTGCTGCCATTGCCCCGGGATCAGGTCCTGACTCTAGCAGCTAGGGTGGGATCCACCGGCCCTGGACTGCTGGGGCTCACATCAATAATGAGGGATGATGGTGGCCCATGATGAACTTCAGACCCTGTCCTGAAGCACCTGCACCTGCTCCTGCAGCCTCAGAGACATCCACAGCTTCCTGGACTTCAGGCCTTCCAGTGCCCTGCGTGGCAGTGGAGGACATTGGCAGGAGGTGACGCCAAACCACACCCCTAGCGCCACTTCTGGGAGCCTCTGAAGCCTGTCTGCCAAAATCAGGCCTGTGCAGTTTGGGGTGTGGTGATGGACTCGGGCTGCTGCTGCTGCCTGCTGCCACTCCGCTGGCATGCTCCCTGCCACCTCTGCCACGTGCCCTTTTGCCTGACTTACGGACAGCAGACCGGCCTCTCCTGCTTTCCTTCTCCATTTCTAAAACACAAATAATGCACACAAAGATCTTTTAATTTTTTTAATTTTTTAATTCAAAATTGCATTATATTATATATATCAACTAGGGGTGGGAAACTGGTAGAATCTGGTATCCGATAATGCCGGTATCGGGCGTACCGGCATTATTGGATTTGACCCGGTAATCCGGACCGGGTACTGGATTCCGGGGTACCGGATTTTTCTTGCATTGCAGCCATTTAAAAATGGCTGCAATGCAAAACTGCCCCAGCAAAAATGTTTTTTAAAAAAACCCTCCCTGAGTCCAGGCTGCACGGGTGGAAGGGGGGACACCCCCCACCCACCCTGCCCAGCCTGGCTTTTTGTTTTAAAAAAGAGTAAGAGTGACCCAGAGGTGAGGCGAGGCGAGCCCACCCCACCCCCCAGCACCAGCGGCCGCGGCATCCCCGCAGCCGCCGGTAAGTATGACCCGATCCCTGGGGGGGTGGGGGTGTTAAACACCCCCCCCAGGGATC
>QEPC01004745.1:365800-388911 GCA_003113815.1 Sphenodon punctatus
GGGAGGGGGAGGGAATTAATATTTCATTGGTTTCAATGGGGACACAGCGCCCCATTGAAACCAATGAAATAAAACCGGTACCGGTATACCGGATTTAATCCGGGAATCCGGTTTTCGTGGAACCGGTAACCGGTAAATTCGGTAACCGGTAATGGGCCCGGGGTCCCACCACTAATATCTACACTAACTCCAACTACTATTAACTATTTTAAAACCTATGGAACTAAATGGACTATTATATCTACAAAGGCCTAGTCCTACAAACACACTATAAAATATTAAAACTGAATCACTACACACTATCACTATAATAAATTGAAATAAATTTAAATTGAGCACTATCTATCTATCTATCTATCTATCTAAAGGAATGGGGGGGCGGGGACACAGACAACTCACAACAAACAGCACAGGGAGGGGTACAAAACAGAAATTAAACCTAAATCGATCTAATGCTACTCTAAATAAATCCAAAAACAGGGGAAGGGAATCAGGGATGGAATATATGCAGGGAGGAGGGGAGAATTCAACAGAGGGTAGCGAGAAATAAAACAGGGAGGGGAAAAAATAAAAATAACACCTAAACCTATCTAATCTAATCTAAATAAATGAAACCATGGAAGTAAATGTGTAGAAATGAGTGAAATAGGATGGCAATAGATTAGGAACACAAACTGCTGGGAGAGGGAGACTTCTGAAAATGACTGCTGACAGGATCAGTGGCTAGCTCTAAAGGAATTGGAAGGAGGAGGGTAATGACTTCTGTTTCTTTGCTGCGCCCGCCTTCCCTCAAGCCCCATTGGCTCTGTGCAGTCTAACCCCATGCCAATCGTAGACTGCGAAGCCAGTGGTCTGAGGAAAAGAGGGATGGTGATTGGGCAGACTGGCTGCTAGTCCAAGCCTCTCCACCCCTGGTGCCAGGAAGTCTGCTCCTCAGTTGCACACATACCCCTGGGCCTGCCAGCCAGGTTTTTCCCCACCCGAATGCACCCGAACTCATCCAAACATGCCCAAACTGTTTGGAGGTTTTGGCGTTTGGTTTGGTCATCCTGTTCGGCCATCCGATCTGGCTGAGTTCGGGCCGAACCCCAAACATCCAAACCGCGTTCGCACATCCCTACCCTAACCCAACCTACCCACCCCATCTCCCTCAGGAAAGGTCTGGTGGAACAGCCAGGTCTTACATTGTCTGCAAAAAGAGGGGAGGTCGGCAGTCAAGCGGATCTCCAATGGGAGGGAGTTTCACAGTCGTGGCGCAGCCACGGAGAATGCCCTCCTCATATTAGATACCCAGGAAACCCATGGAATCCTGAGGAGGGCGCCCCCAGCTGACTGCAGGGGTCACTCCAGTACCCGGAGGGTGAGACAGTCCTACAGATAGGCTGGGTCCAAGCTGTTTAGGACTTTAACAGTCAACACCAACATCTTGAATTGGACCTGAAAACTATCAGCAGCCAGTGCAGAGAGCGAAGCACCGGTGTAATATGCTCGCATCGGCCTGTCCCATTCAAGAGACGGGCCGCTGCATTCTGCACCAGCTGTAGCTTCTGAACCAACACCAAGGTTAGGCCCACATAGAGCGCGTTGCACTAATCCAGTCTCGAGGAAATAAAAGCATGGATGACTGTGGCCAGGTCCAAGTCCGAGACATACAGCCTAAGCCGATGCACCAGATGTAATTGGCGAAATGCTCCCTTTGCCACAGCCACCACCTGGGCATCCAGGTGGAGCTGTGGGTCCAGGAGCACCTCCAGACTCTGGACCTGAGAAACCAGGGGAGGACGGACCCCATCAATTATGGGGGTCACCACTCCCTCGGCCTTCCCCACTACCATCACCTCTGTCTTGTCAGGATTTAGTCTCAGGTGGCTCACCCTCATCCAAACCCCCACAGCAGACAAACACGGTTGAGCACCAAGACTGCCAGGCCTGAGTCGGAGGAAAATGAAAGATATAGCTTGGTGTCATCAGCATATTGATGACATCTCACTCCATACTTGCTAAAAAACTTCCCCAAAGACTAAATGTACACATTGAACAAGAGATGGGATAAGATGGAACCCTGAGGTACTCCACACATGAGGCCTCGGGAGAAGATGAAAGCTCCCCCAGCACCACACACTGGGTTCTCCTGGCCAGGAAAGAGCGGAACCATTCAAGAACAGTTCTGCCAATCCCTGCCCGGTGCCGCAGTCGAGTCACCAACAGCTCATGATCAACGGTATCAAATGCAGTCGAGAGATCTATCAGGATCAATAGGGTCGAACGACCCGGGTCCAACTCACGGGAGAGGTCATCGGCCAAGGCCACAAGCACAGTCTCCGTGCCATAACCCAGAAGAAAGCCCGACTGTGAGGAATCGAGAAAGTTAACCCGGTACAAATGCCCGTGAAGCTGCCGAGCCACCACCAGTTCAATAACCTTTCCTAAAAAGGGAAGTTTAGAGACTGGCTGACAACTGGCAAGGCCATCGGTGTCCAAAGATAGTTTCTTGAGCAGGGGCTGCACTACCGCCTCCTTGAGACAGTCCGGCACCCTGCTGTCCCCAAGGGAAATGTTGACTATCTCCGCCAGCAACGGCCCCAATGTCTCCCGGCTAGCCTTAACCAGCCAGGACGGGCACAATAGTTGGGTCTAGTTCACAATAGGTGGCTAGAACAGTCCTAAGAACATCCCCTGAATCTGAGGGCGACACCACATGAAACTCATCCCATAAAACAAGACAAGAAGGGGCTTCTACTGCCTCTGACCCATTCTCTGCAAAAAAAATCGCATCAAAACTGTGGTGAATTTGAGCGATTTTATCCACAAAAAAGTCCACAAACAAATTACAGCGAGCATTTGATAGTTCTACGTCCAGGTGGAGGGTGGCCAGACTGAGCAGCCCAGTCAGTACCTGGAACAGCTCAGCCGGGTGGGACTTAGCGGACGCAATGTGGGCAGCAAAGAAAACCTTCTGTGCTGTCCGCACCGCAACGGCATAGGTACATAACCAGACTCTATGCCGTAACCAGTCAACTTCAGTACGCGAATGACAGCACCATCACTCTAACCACCGCCTTTCCTGCCTCATCCACCGCAGCTCCCCGGTATACTATTGGGAGTTGCGTTGTCGGCAATTTGGGAGCAGACACATGGGAGCCACACAGTCGATGGCCTCCATCAGCCTGATATTCCACCTAGACACAAGGTCATCAAATGAGTGGTCATCGAGGTCAGAGGAAACATCCCCTAGAGCTATCTGGGGGAAAACCAACCTAACTGGCTCCACACCCTCCCAGGGGCCAGCATGTGCCAGGATATCCACCCGAAGGATATAATGATCCGTCCACGACAAGGGCACTGTTGACACCTCCCTGCTGGATCCCCCACCTCAAGGCCTGAGCAAAATGTCATGTCCAGGGTTTGTCCTCCAACTTGTGTGGGGCCCACTACATCCATCAGACACTGCTGAGCTGCTCGTCCCTCCCAACACAGGCAAAGTTCAAGAGTTCAACCCTGTTAAGACTCAGATGTCTGCTCCCTCCTCCCTTCTCCACATTTTCCCTCCAAAACCCAACTGCCACAGCACTAATGACAACGATAGCGACATTGTCATTTTCATTTCTTGTTATCGTTTTTATCATTTTCATTATCGTTTCAATTTTTGTTATTGTTTTCATTATTGATAGCCTTATTGTTATCGTTACTGTTATCGGTATTCTTGGTTGTCGTTTTTGGTATTCTCGGTTTTCATTTTCGTTATTGTAGTCATTATTCTTGGTTGTTGTTTTCTTTATTGTAGTAATGAAAACAAAAATGACAATTTTCATTATCATTATTGTAATAATGAAAACGACATGCACACCCCTCTGCACTTGTTTCCCACCACGTTCCTGCCTGGGAGCTTTGCTCCTTCTCTGCCTCCATTCTCGCTTGCTCACAACTCCCTTGTCGCTCAAACTGTATTTTGCCCTTTTTCTAGGGATGTGCACAGAATTATTTTGTGTTTTCATTATTCCTTTTGTTTTTATTCTTAAAATGTCATATGTTTGCATTTATGTTTTTGTAATTGTCTTCAATTTTCTTTTTTACTTTTGTTTTTGTTTTGCATTGGTTTCAGTGGGAAATGTATTTCCAGCTGTAATTTCTCCATATTTCATCTGTTGCATGACATTTGGAATGATTGTACCACCACCACCAGCACCACCACCATGGGACCATCCATGCCAAATAACATAAGGATTGGATAAAGGGTTCCAATTTTACAGGCACTTAACGTTTTGTGGTTTGCACATACATTTCCAGTAGGGATGTGTGAACGCGGTTCGAATGTTCAGAGTTCGGACCGAACTCGGTCTGTTCGGACGACCGAATTGAACTTCCGAACCAACCAAATCAAACTTGATCTGAACTCAAAAATGACCGAACAGTTCGGCCACGTTCGGATAGAGTTTGGATGAGTTCGGGTGGGAAAAAAGTGACTGCCAGGCACAGACAGGCACGGGGGGTGGGGCAGCTGAGGAGCAGACATCCAGGCACGAGGGGTGGAGAGGCTTGGAGTAGCAGCCAGCCTTCCCAATCACCATCCCTTTTCTCCTCAGACCACTGGCTTCACAGTCTGCAATTGGACATGGGGGACGGGGTAGGCTGCACAGAGCCAATGGGGCTTGTGGTAAGTCGGGAGCAGTAAGTAACAAAAGTCATTGCCCTCCCCCCTTCCAACACCTTCTGAGCTAGCCACTGTTCCTGAAAGCAGGTGTTTTCAGAAGTCTCCCACTCCTAGCAGTTTGTGTCCCTAATCCATTGTCATCCTCCTCCTATTTTACCCATCCCACACATTTACCTAACTAGTATCATTTATTTAGATTAGATAAGATAGATTTAGGTGTTTTTTTTTTTTTTTTTTACCTTTCCCTGTGTTCTTTCTTCCTACACTCTATTGAATCCTCACCTCCTCCCTTTATATATTCCATCCATGATTACCTTCTCCTTTTTTTGGATTTATTGAGAGTAGAATTAAATTAATTTAGGTTTAATTTCAGTTTTGTACCCCTCCCTGTGTTGTTTGGTGTGAGCTGTCTGTGTCCCCGCCCCCCCATCCCTGTATGATAGATAGATAGATAGATAGATAGATAGATTAGATGAAGGAGTTAGCTTAGTTATAGAGATAGATAGAGAGTGTGTGTAGTGATCCAGTTTTATAGTGTGTTTGTAGGACTAGGTCTTTGTAGTTATTAGATATTCCATTTAGTTCCATAGGTTTTAGAATAGTTAATAGCAGTTTGATTTAGTGTAGATATATATAATATTAGATAAAAAATTTAAATAAAAAAAAAATTAACAATATAACAAGACATAAAAATAACAAACTTATAGTGTCTCAGGGCCAAATGATACCAATACCGAAAATAAAATCTTTGAAATCAGTATTGATATTGGCACCGATATCAATACCAATTTTCCAAATGTTTGGCCGAACCGAACAACCAAACCCGAACTCGGTTCCTGAACCAAACGACCGAACGGCCGAACATCCGAACTCTGTTTTGTTTGCACATCCCTAATTTCCAGCTGCAACTTCTTTGTTTTCTATCAAATCTGGAAACATCGTACCCCTCATGCAAGGGATCATCCCTGACAAACTTCAGAGAGATTGGATAAATGGACTCTATTTTACAAGCAATTTAAAATCTTGCCCATTTCTAGCTGTAACTTCTTTGTCTTCCATTCAATTTGGATGGGATTTGGACAGATTGTACCCCATCACCAAAAGGTATTGTCCCTGTAGAAATATTGGATAAATAGTCCTAATTTTACAAGTCTGTCTTCAGTCCTTCCCAGCACAATAATGGAAGGGAAAGTCTTCTGTTACTGTCATTATTTTCTGACATTTTCCTTATGCTATTAAAGAAAAAAAGGTACATCCCTACCTTCTTCCCTGTGTCCCCCATGCCTGAAACTCCCTCCCTGGATACACTCATCTGCTCGCTCCCTCTCAACCTCAGGCTTTCCCTAGCTCATCATGAAGAGGAAATTGCTTCCACTTCCCTCCCTCCCTCAGAATCCTTCTCCTCCCTGTAAACTAAGTTAAGCATATGAACATGTGGCTTCTCAACTTCATAAATGTATCCTTGAGTGTTTTTAAATAAACAGACTGATGGGGAGGGAGGAGTCCCTGACTGCCATGTGGCACTCCCATGGAGCACCCACACATGTAGAATGTGCAGGGAGTGATTCAATGGGCTTTTCCCAGCATGGCTACCCCAGTCATGAAGGGGGCCACCATACAGCTGGCTGCCCTGCACAGAGCACTCCGGATTTCCCAGCATGACTCTATGGGTAATTTCAGATGTTACATGGTCCTGAATCACCACAGAGGATTCCCAGTGGTAAGGAGCCAACCAACCACCCCCCATGATCCAGGAAGGCCCTGAACAGACGTGACGGGAGAGGGACCATGGCAGGGAATCGGACCGACAGATGACGGCCCGGGACAGTGCTACAGACATGACGCCGATTCCAGGCCATGGTCAAAATACTCAGAAGGCTCCGGGAAGGGACAGGAGGCAGACATGGTTGACAGAGGTCAAACAAAGCCAAAAGCGCCAAATGGAAACATCCACACAAGGGAAATGGGAAGGGAGGGGGAGGAGGGAGAAGAGAGGCTGAGGCAGCACACACAACAGGCACAGGGAAAACGAGGTCACAGTGGAACACACAGCACATACACACCCGTATGGGAAAAGAAGGGAAGGGGAAACAGAGTGGGATGGCCAACACACATGGCACAACAGGCAAAGGGGGGGGAACCAGGGCCAAGAAAGTGGGGGGGGGACAGCCCAGGGGCACAGCAGGACACGGGGAATGGCACTCAGAACCCCAACACCACCACAGGCAGCACGGGCCACCCCACAGCAACACAGGTAGCCCAGGCATGGGGGCAGAGGCAGAGAACTGGCACAGGGGGAGGGCGCACAGACATGGAACAGCCCCAGAGTGTCCCGGGAATGGTCCAGGAGGCAGCCCGGGACCCCCCCGCGATGGCGAGGGTGTGCTGAATGGGATGGAGGTGAGCCGGAGCCAAAGCACAGAGCAGATTATCATAACACAAACCCTCTGGGAGGATGCCGGGTGGCGCAGTCCAGGACCCCCAGACCCCCACAGTCACAGAGGGACCCAGGGAGGAGGGGCACAGGCATAGGTGAGCTGGCAGCCGAACAAGGAAGGACAGCACCTGGGGAGCCGGGAGCCAGCTCTGAGAGCAGGACACAGCCACAAGAGAGGGCAGCCATGAAGGGGAACACCAGTTGCAGAGGAGGACAGGGGGGCCATGGAGGGGGCCTAGGGGCACAGGCAGGGGCAGTGGAACCCCTGGAACCAGCCTGCACAGCAGCGAGCCCAGGACATCATGGAGGGAGCGGGCAGTGACCCATGGCATCAGGGTGGAGGAAGGAGTTCACAGCGGGGCCAGCATCCAGGGCCCGGAAGGAACAGGGGGCCTCACAGCCAGCTGCAGGGGGTCACGAAGGGGCCCGGGGTCGGGGGGCCCGCCAGGTGCATGTAGTGTCACCACTGAAGCATGCCCCGATGGTAGCCCAGCGCAGACATGTGGTGGGCGATGAGGTAGTACGTCTCAAAGGGATCCTGCATGGCGAGCCCCACCTGGACATCAGATCAGGACCACACACCAGCCAGTGCCACCAGCTCCATTTCAGTGGGCTCTGAAAAGTTGTAGTCAGCATAAGGGGCCACGGAAGGTGACCAAGCTCCAACAGGTGGTGATAGGCCACCTGACATGACCACTGGTACCCACAGGCCCTGTGGATGCAGCCAAAGAAGGACACAGCCAGGGCAGGGCCCCCCTCCGCCAGACAGCTCGTGTAGGCGGCTAGGCTGCACACAGAGAGAGCAGACATGGTTTCTGCCATGGACCACCCCACATGCGATCACCTCATCTCTGGAATGCACCCATCAGGAAAGGGATGCAGGCCCAGAGTCTCCGCATGCAGCCGGCAATCGCAGGTGCTCGCCTCATAGCCAAAGTAGCACAGTTCGGAGCTCAGACTCGCATAGGCACCAGAGAGGCTGTCCAGGCAGCTCAGGAGCAATTGCACACCTGGGGAATGCCACAAGTCACACAGGGTCATGGTCTTGCGGAAGGTCCAGCTATGGGGGGTGTCAGGCGTGGTGGAGCCTGTGAACCCTGGGGAAGCACTGCCAGCCATGGTTCAGCAAGTGGTGGCTAATAACTGAAAGGAAAGAGTGGCCCCACAAACCCAGGAGGGATGGGAGGGGAAGCAGGGGAGCTCCAAGGCCAAGCAATAAGGCCACAGGCTGCAACATGGTACGGCAAACGAGCGAGGTGTGGGGTGCGGACCCAGCACAGTTGCTGGAACTGAGAACACGGACAGGACAGCCTACACAGAGATCAGGGAGGCGAGGACAACAAGCATCCAACACAGAAAGGTGGGAGATGATGACAGCAGGAATGCAGCTGCTGCCCACACGCCCGGGCGTAGGCCACCCCATGAGCTAGGGCCCAGGCTGGGACCGCAGGTGCGCTCGATCGGCCACTCCCTACCACTGTGCCCCAGCCACCCTGAAGCATTCAGGCAGGCCAGCCAGCTGAGGGGCTGTCCAGAGGTGACCCGGGGCCCCCCGCACGGGTGCCAGGTCGCAGATAGGGGTGGAGCCAGACTGGCATCAGCCTATAACAGTTGTGGCAGCACCCCACCCGGGACACCTGCCACCATGAATTTTGGACAAATGAGCACCCGTGGGATGCACCTAGACGTCTGCGCAGAGTGGTACTGCTCGCACACAGACCTCATACGCATCCAGACCGCGGAGGTGCACTTGGCTACCCGACTGCAGGTGTGCATGGCCAATAGTGCAGCTAGAGCCCAGCGAGCCCACCATGGGCATAGGCACTCCCTGACCTGGCTCAGGGCCCAGCGGGTGTCCGGGGTGGCCTGACAGGCCCTCAGCCACACCCGGGAGCGGCGCTCCGCAAGGCGCCGGCCACCTCCAATGGCAGAGGGAGACCAGGGGGCATGCAGCCCTGCTCACTATGCCCATTGCCCGGTGGGTATGGTTCATGGAGTAGGCGCAGGGGTGGTGGGCCCAGGCGCTGGCTCACTGGGATGAAGCCACCTGGAGAGCGCATTTTCGCATGGACTGGGGCAGCCTCCAGTGACTCGCAGAGCTATTGATGCCCTGGCTGGAGCAGCAGCACACCCCCATGCAGGTCCCCATTCCTATGGTCCAGCGTGTGGCCATTGGGGTCTGAGCCCTGGAAACACCCGACTCCTGCCAGTCCATCTCGCAGCACTTCGGTGTTGGGGTGAGCATGGTCGCCGGGATCCTGCGAGATGTCTGCGAGGCGGTGGAGGTTGTGTTTCTGGACCGAGCGATCCTGTTGGTGGACCAGGAGGCCGTACTGGCCGGCTTTGTGACTGGAGGCTTCCACAGCTGCATGGGCGTCGTGGACATCACCCACATAGAGATCCTCCACCCATCTGATGGGGAGGCCTCAGAGTATGTCAACCAACACGTTTACCACTCCCTGCAGCTGCAGCTGCAGGCAGTCATGGACATTTAAACTGGCCACTCCAGCCAAAGCCACGATGTCCGAATCATGACCATCTCTCCCTTGTATGCCTGGATGTACCACAGGGACTTCGTGAACATGGGGATGTCCTGGATAGAGGGGGTGCTGATGCCCCCCTGCATCCTGTGGGACCCGGCCTATCCCTTTACCCGGTGGCTGATGAAGGCATACCCAGTCGCTCGGAACCCTGTGGAGGCGCTCTACAATACCCGCCTGAGTGCCTGCCAGATCATGGTCAAGAGGGCCTTTGTGGCCTTCAAGCAGTGCTGGAGATGCCTCGTGGGCCGGCTGGACTACATGGTGGAGACCTTGACCCTGGTGATCAGAGCCTGCTGTGTGCTGCACAATGTGTGCAAGACCGATGGGGCTGCCCTCGACTACCCTGTGCCCCGGCACCTTCCTGGCCCCGTGCCTCTCTATGTGAATGCTGAGATCCCCAGGGAGTACCGATAAACAAAGCGCATCCGAGCTGTGCTGGCGAGGTGGATCAGCCAGGAAGCTGCAGCATGAGGCCGCACATCACCATCACTACCACTCTGGGGCTGCCAGCGGCACCAAGCCCGCGCCCCTGGATACCCTCCCACCCCTGTCCATGTCCCCATGGTGCACGGTAATGGCTGCTATTGTAGTGCCCATGCATTTATTGTGCATACACCCTACATGTATCCCCACCACCACCACCCACCACCTGGTGCCATTCCTGCCCCCCTCAGCCCATTCTCCACCTTCCCCCCCGACCTGGGTGTTTCCAGGGCCATCCTCTCAGCCACCCTGTGGCCGTCATGGAGCTCTGGGAGCTTCCCTCCTCCCACTGTCTGTTTCCCCAACAGTGTCCTGGGAGGCCACAGTGTCCTGAGGGGCAGGCAGTGCCCGGAGTCGGAGGGGCCCCCCTGGGCGACTGTTCCCTCTGGAGGCCTGAAGGGACTGGTAGGTGGATGTGTGCGTCCTGCGGGTGTGCCACTGCCTGGGGCGGTGGAGGAGACGGTGGGGGCATTGCGGGGCCTGGCATTGGGGCTGGGCCAGGCAGGTTGCCTGGTGGGGCGGCAGTCATCACGTAGGTGCTCATGGTTCCCACGTGCAGCAGCCACGAGGTGCCTATGTTGTGGGACCAGTCCACCTTGGCAGAGTGCTCCATCATACAGTCAATGGCCTATTCCAGCCGCATGAATGCCTCCACCTGCCTGCTGTGCTCCCGGTGCTCCCACCTCTGTTCGAGGTGCACCGCCACCTATAGCCTCTGGTCCCTGGCCTTTGCCTGCTGCACGGCCCTTTCGGTGGCCGCCTCCATGCGGTTGATTGCCGCGATCATCTGATTGCTCTACTGAGTGGTGGTGCAGACTATGTCCTCCGCCTGCTCCTCCCTCCAGTGCTGTACCCGTGCCCAGTGCTCCCTCATCTGCTCTGACAGGGGCTCAGGGCCAGCTGACTGGGCCTCGATGGGTCGCCCTGGTGGAGTGCACAGTAGGGGTTGGTTAGGCGCCCTGCTGCCTGCCCCATCCCATGCCACTGCTGCAGGATCTCGCCCCCTCCCTCAGGTGGCTGACCATTCATCTCCCCCGGTGGCCCCCCGGGCCCCAGCCCCCCCACCCCATGCCCTGGGTCTCCCACCAGGCCTCCACTACCCCCCTGCGCCCCCTTGCCATGTAGCCTCACCTGTGACCTCCAGCTGCTCCTAGCGCTGCTCACCACCATCCCCCTTGCCTGCCTGTCCCGGGTGCCGGGGTGTGCCTTGACCTGTTTGGACATGGGTAGGGGTGGGTGGCTGTAGGTGGGTCATGGCCCCCGGTGGCTCCTGGGCCTCCTTCCCATGGTCTGGGGTGTCAGGGATTGCTGGGGGCAGGCTGGTGGCCTGTGCCCCCCCTCGGCCCATTCCCTCTGGTCTGTCTCCCCTCCCACCCACTTGCTTACCCTCGATGTCAGTCTCAGAGCCCTTGGAGGCTGGCCCCTCGGTGTTACTGGGGTCCCCCTGCGTCCACTGACTGAGGGCGACCAGTATGCCAGCCTTGGATCCTCCCAAGTCTGACATCGGGTGGGGGCTCTCAGGCCTGGTGTGAATGGGGGACCTTCTGCCCCCCGAGGTCCCTGGGCATTCCTCTTGGGGGGCGGAGCCCCATAGCCGGTGCCTTGTGGTGGAGTGTTATGGGGAGGTGGCACATCAGCCCATTCCCTGCCCTGGACCACTGCGATCCACACGAGGCATGGAATGACTATGGATCCCTTCACGTGGTGAATGCGGTTCAGGGCATCATAGTAGGGGGTGGTCCGGGCTCTGTGACTGGACCGCTGGTTGTTGTCCTTGATGGCCTTGTACCCCCTTTTGAGCTCTTTCATCTTTGAGCAGTACTGGGCCACTGTCCTGTGGTGCCCCGCTGCCTTCATGTTCCGCACGATCTCCTGGTACATGTGCTCGTTCCTCTGGTTCACTGCTAGATCCAGCTGGTGCTCCAGGGATGCCCAGATCCTGATAAAGTTCTAGGTTTCCCTGTGCCCCCATTGTCCCCCTTGGTGGTACGGCCGTCTCTTGCGAGGGCCCTCCTGGTCCTCCTCCACATGTCCTCCGCCCGTCTCCTCCGAGGGCTCTGGCTCCTGGGCCTGTTTCCGTGTCTGTGGGTCGTAAGTGGGGGTCGGTTGGTAGCCTGGGTGCCTGGGCCCTACAGCCCTCCTCCTTTCCCCCCTGCCATCGGCCCATCCACCCCCCTTGGTGCCCCGGTGCCACTGCCCCCCCTCGCTCCCCTTACCCATTTACAGGGTGCCTCCTCCCCTGGGCCAGGTGTCAGCTCTGGGGTGACCTGGTCCCGGATGCTGCTGCTCGCCCTCCACTGCCTCCATGTGCAGCATGACCACTACCTGTGTCTCCTCCACCTCCTCCCTTGCTCACCTACCCTCCGCTCTCCTCCCCTTTCTGCCTCGCTCCATCCCGCCACGTCCCCCTGCTGCTGTGTGTCCTTTAAATCTCCCTCCCCGGTCTGTGTTTTTGCTTGTTGCCTGGCAGCGACGCTGCGTGCTTTGTTCCCGGCTGGGAATCATTTTGATTGCTTCCGGCTGGTGATTGCCATTCAGTTATTCGTTTTTGCTGTTTCACGGTGGGAATTGCTTTGACCACCCTTTTTGAGATGATCCGGGCTGGATCTCTGGAAAGGTAGTTAGCTTTGTCCCCTGCTGGGGATTGTTTGTGGTGAACATCTGGCGACCGCCGAACAGATGTTCGGGGACCTTTGACCCCGCCGCAGGGTTGTGTGTGGTTCACTGTGGTTGACTGTGATCTTGTAACATCTGAAAACACCCTATGTGTAGCCATGAGTGGGTGCTCGGTGTCTTACAGGAGCATGCATCCGGACAACACATCTTCAGACAGGCGGTCCTATCCATAGCTCCTGGGTTGCCAATGCCATGTGGGGCAGCATCTTGTCTGAAAACATTCCCTGTCTCTCTCTCTCTATTAACCTCTCTCTTGTCTCCCCTCCCTCATCTTTCTTAGACTGTAAGCTCCTTGGAGTACGGACCTGTCTATAACTATTGATTGTACAGCACCAGGTACACTACTTGCATAAAAAATAAAATAAATAAATAAATTCTATTCTTCATACCTGTCTCCACCAATTTTCCCAGCACCAGACACACACAGACATCATAACAACCACTTTATGAACACTCTACATTCCAGGGATTTTTCTTGGACATCTGAGAACATCCCTGAGGGAGGACAGAAATTTCCCTGGCATTATATTACAGAACCTTCTCTAATCTATGCTGTAGTACAGAGTCTTTAATCACCATCTGAAGGTATCTGTATATATTGTTGTATTTAGCAGTAATTAGGAGAACTGCTTCTAACACCATTTTTAGACGAGGAGCGCTGAAGCGCCTCCTGAACACCGCGTTCAAAGACAATCAGCCAGAAGTGACGTGTCCCCATTGTCGGCGGCGGCAGCGGGGGGAAACATGGGGCTTTCGAGCAGCGCATTCTGAAAGCCAGAAAATTCAAGTTTTCAGAACGCACTGCTCGAAAGCCCCGTGTCTCCCCCTGCCGCCGCCGGTGGCAATGGGGACATGTCACTTCCGGCCGCTTGTCTTTGAACGCGGCGTTCAGGAGGCGCTTCAGTGCTCCTCGTCTAAAAACGGTCTAAGTGTTCTTCTTGAATTAGGTATCTTAGTTAGGACTCTTTAATATATTTAAAATCTTCAAATTAATTTACTGGTTTATGTTCATATTTTAAGGAAATTAACCAGTTATCCAAGGTTTTTATTATGTTGGTTGTCTTTTGAAATTAATCATATTATTAGATCAGTACTACTAAACTAAAGACACTATGCATGCCATAAGAGTAAAACACAAGGACAAATCCTCAACATTTCAGAAATAGCAGCCACTTTGTTTTATAAAGAATATAATCATTAAGAGTCACTCTACAATTGTCAGACTGAGCCTTGAATCGTCTTTTGACAAAGTAAGCCAGACTGGCATTCACTCTACTGGAACATCTTAAATTTCTTTTGAAAATGATCACATTCCCACTATTAGTTACAGCTTATCATAGAATAACTTATCCATTTTACATTTGATCATCATTACTCAGAAAAAAGTTACACTATAGTCCACAAGATTTTAAGATTGCTCTGCTTTTGCCCTTAATTACTCTTTGCTTTACGCAGATTTCACAACTTTTTTCTAAATGTTTCGGAAAATCATAGAATCATAATATTAGAGAATTGGAAGGGGTCTTCAGGGCATCTCATCCAAACCCCTCCTGAGAATGCCCTATGCCTAATGCATCCTTGATTCCCCCCTTCTTTTCATTTTCCACCCAAATGCAAGATCATTCACTAATGCCAATGCTCTGAAGCATGTGATACATATATATGCATAATCAAATGTGAATAGTAATGGCATGATTAGTCTTTTTTTTTTTTTAGTCTGGATTAAAGACTTTAAAAGGTCAGGATTGTTTACTACTAACAGCAGCCAGGAATCACACTCAGAGTACCAAAATCACTTACTGATTATGATTTTTGTTAAATAAATAACATTTAACTGTGTTTACATCTGAAATTCACATTTTTTAGGCCTTGATGGAGCCTGTAGATGCAGCTCTAGACATGGAATAACACATAAGGTGTTTGCAAATGTGACGCTGATGCAGTAGTGCTCACTTTTGCTCAGCTGGGTCAGCGTCATGGCGGTACATTTATTCCAGGCCCACCAGATGTGGGCCCAGTACAAACCCATGCAACACCCCCCCCCCCGGTTGGATGACAGTGGGGCTGTCACATATGTAATTACCCATAGTTTTACTACCCTGGAGGAAGACTGGAAAGCAATTGTACCTCAAAGACACTTTCCCTGTGATAGCATTTTACATATATTTTGGGGCTAGAGATCAGCGGGTGGTAACAGACATAACACAGGACCAGTTCAGCCCAGCTGAACCAATGTCACAGCATTATGTTTGTTCCAGGTCTGGCAGATGTGGGCCAGGTTCAAACCCTGGCAGGGATAGTGGCTGGGCCAGAAATGTGGACCTGGAATGAAGTGGGCTCACAGTCCATTCCCAGAAGCCGTGCAGCTGGACCAGAGCGGGCAGAACCGGACATGAACGTCTGCTCCTGTCTCCATCCTGGCCCAGTGTTGGAGGTTGCCATGGTGGCCAGACATAGCTGCCTGTTATTGGCAGCCATGTCTACCCATTATGGTGGGTGGGGGAGGAGTGACAGTGGCAGTGTGGGGGCATGGCCACACGTTGCTCCCCACCCCACCCCCGTTCTCAGTTGGGCCTGGCCACGGTGATGTGTGTTTCTGTGGCCAGAGCTAATCCAGTTCTAGGAACCCTCCCCACCACCGGGTGGGATGATGTTGGTACCGTCACTTCTGTTAACACCCAATGCATCATCCCTTTAGAGCAGTATTGCTCAGTTACTTTTCCTTGTGGGCTGAATTTTTTTTAAAGGATAGAACGTCTTTGGCCAAATAGTTGATTTGCATAAATGTGTATGAAGTTAAACGTTGAAAAGCATGATTATTGAAAAAGAGCTGGTGGCAGAACTGGGAGGGCCAAGGGGAGAGGAAAGTTGATAGGGAATGAAAGAGGGCAAAGTTGGCAGACTGAGAAAAGAACATGAGGACGTGGGTGGGTGGATGCATGGGCTGGACATAAAATGCAGTGCCCCAACATAACATGCAATGCAGAACCCCTAGTATCTCTCACAAAGGGCTGAAACTTCATTTTACAATTCTTGCTTTTCTCAATGAGATTCAGGATTCTCAGCTTGTCCTTGCAAATGAGAACGAGCCACAAATGGCCTGGATTCTCACAGAGAAAAGTGAGATCTAAGACCCTGTACACCATGTACTCACCGGGACTGCTCCAGTTGCTGGGTCTCTCTCTCCCTGCTTAGCTTATCCATGTAGGGATGGAGGGAAGTTGAAGTTAAATATTTATTGAATCAGCATTTATGCTATCACAATTACAAACATATGTACAATAAATATATAAATGAATAGGTAAATAAACAAATTTATAAAATAATAAAAACAAGTAGGTTCGAGCAAAAGAAAGGAAAGAACTTCGAAACCCAATAGTAGTATCTAAACATTGGGTCAAAAGCAAAATCCAGCAGTGATCATCTCCTTTCCCTAGCTACCATTAATAAGAAAAAAGCCAGTAGCTTAATGTGAGTAGGATCAACTAAAGTAAATAGCACCTGATGGAGGGAAGTGAGGTCACGAAAAAAGAAAAAATCATTGTGCATGTGTATAATGGCCATTGGGGCTGTTCTGCACATGCACAGACATTTTCCAAAATGGCACCGGCAGTGTTTCTGCCATTTTTGAAAAGGGCAACCATTCTGTTCATGCACAAATGGTGATTGCATGTGCAGAATAGATGCCCTTTTCCAAAATGGCGGCGACACTGCCGGCATCATTTTGGAAAAGGGCTGCACAGGCACAAAATGGCCCTGGTGTTGATTTTGTGCATGTGCAGTGACTTTATTTATTTATTTATTTATTTATTTATTGTGAGGTATCTTGCAAGAGATTGCACTGGGGCCAAGATCTTAGTGAGATGTTGGTCCTGGCCAAAATCTTGAAGATATCTTGTGAGAATCCAATATGATTCTCATTTCAGCCCTACACACGCATATATCCAGGGACATACACACATATACATCTCTCTCTCTCACACACACACACACACACACACACTCCGTTTCTACCACTCACTCACTTTTGAGCCAAGATCTCATTTTCTAATTTTTACCATGGGGTGCAAAATGAACAGCAGCCCCCTTCTTTTACTGGAACTGAGCTGCTGCCATTGTAGCATTGTCCAGGTACTGAAAAGGGGATACGGCTCACCATCTGACCAGAGATTTGCTTAGTTCCATTCACTCTCTCCCTCTCCCATCTAGCCTACAAAAGAGAATGGAAGATGCTCAGATCAAATTTAAGCTTCAGCAGCTGGGACTGAACTGCATGTGGGCAAAAGGGAGCCAAGGGCCACAGAAACAAGCTCTGCAGGCTGGATTTAGTCCTTGGGCTGTCTTTTGAAAAAAGCTGCTTTACAACGCACTGCCTTCTCTACCCCTAAAATTTATCTAGCTATGACATTTAGGGTGTAGAAGGGGTGGGGGGAATCATAGTCCTGTGGAATCTTTCTGCCATGGAGACTATACTGGCAGAAAACCCCCATTGTCCTCCTGAAAATGACCCCAGATCTGAGTAGGTCTTATCAACTGGCAGTACAGACTAGCCACAACTTGGTTCTTAATTTTTTGAGCCATAATCAAATTTAAAGAAATAATTATTTATCCCATATGAAACAAAAGTCTGACACCTCTTTTCCTACATGCAACAGATAAGCAACCTGAACCTGTCATGTGATTATGACTTAGATAGATAACAAAGTAATTAGAATATAAAAGTACCAAGTTAAGACAAAATGACTTCAGGCTGTAGCTATTAAATAGAAGAGTTGTAGTGCACAAAAGTGTGAGATGCTAAAACAGGGCAAAATAAGAGGATATCCAAACATTTGCTCTTTGAGACATATTTTACTAAGGTATATTTATCGAAAAACAAATTGACAAAATGAGGACTGTAAATTATTACTGTTTCTAACAACAGTAAATTAATGTCAATTTGCATGTGTTTTTTTTCCCTCTTCATTTTATTCTGTGAATCATAAAAATTGATTACCATAGCAACGGCCACATGTTACTTACTCAGCTTGTGTCTGAGATACAGAGCAGCATCAGGAAAAAAAATATTGTCATGGTCTTTATCAGGATATCTTAACACTACAGGGAGACAGGGAATGTTGAATTACACATTTTCCACAGTTTTGCTGATGAGGGTGGTTTTACACTATTATTTTGTGCTTTTCTCCTTTGAAATTTCATTTCGTCTAAGGATAAATTTGATCATCATACAAAATAAGAAAATAGAAACAAAGATATGGGGTGGGGAGGAGGCCTTGTGCTTCTCAAATTTGACATTTGTTTCCACCGTAGAAACCATACATTTGTTTTCTGACCTTTACGGTTTGTGAAAGATGACAGATTCCTAGTCCTTAGAGAGTAAAGTCCTGTTTATCTACAGGGGAAACCTAACAAGACAACCTGTTAATGTTTTCCTTGTAACAGTTCTCCAAATAAGGTGGGGTTCCCATCTACTAGAGGACTCCATGTCTGTGCTGCTATATTTTTAAAATTATAAATATCTTAATAAATATGACTTTAAAAATTCTGGGTCCAGATAAGTAGTTCTGAAATAAAAGCTTCAAACTTGAATTTATTTAAATCATCTGTAATATTCCACACTTAAAGCAGTATTTTCCCTAATCCTAGCCCAACATGCATAACTTGTCTGCACACTTCTTTACAGGGAGAGGCAAATTGGTCTAAGCCCCATCTTTAAATAGAAGCATTAATCATGTCCCTCCTGCAGCATCAAGATATGTTTGCTCCTTATTTCTTCACAATGGGGAATATATTGCCTCCTTGTTCACTCCCTTCCCTCTCTCTCTCTCATTCCCTCTTTTCTCCATAATAGAGGCCTTGGGGAATCCTACTCTTAGAGAGAGAATGGATGCATTTCTCTGTCTCCCTTATATAGTGATGGAAGAAGTTTTGAATTCTCCCACCTTGAGTCCCATTCCTGTCCCTGTTCTTCTTACTTTAGTCTCCCCTTCTTCCATGTCTGTCATATCCTATCACCAGGGATCCTACTTTTCTGTGATAAAAAAAGCCAAAGTTCTCTGATTAAAAAAAATAAAAAATGAAAATCTTTGTTTTTTCTGAAATTAAAATGAAAAGCTGAACTTTAATTTCCCTAGAGCCACAAAAAAGTTCTATTTGTTCTACAATGATCTGCCTTTGAACGCAGCCTACAGCCTTCCTGCATACAGTACAGAACAGCACATTATGATCAACGTGAAATTTGTCCTGGCCAAACTGAGTGACATGGTCTTGAGGAGTGATTTTTAAAGTTTTCAACATCTTTTCATCACTTTAATTACTCAAGTCTGGAGGCCGAAGTGAAATTTGAGATGCATTAAAAAACAAACCCCTGTACACCGTTAAGTAACCATTATATGCCAGCAGCAGTTTATTAGAGTATGTTTAGCTTTGCAACTTCAAAGTGCATTCAAAAATCACACAATGGAGAGGTTGCACACATTGAATAAGTGGCAGGGGTACTTTCAGTAAAAAGCCACTAATAGTTAATATAGGTGTTTTATTTTTTAACAAAATTAAAAAACTAAAGATTCTCTGTAAAAACAAAAATTCTGCATTTTCCCATGGCAAATGGATGTCTAAGATCCCTGCCTATCACCTAATATTTTATTTTCCATCTTCTGGCAGACTTCTAGTTCTGAGATTTGATCTTGAAAGGAAGTAAAAAATGCCATTCCCCAGCTCCCATTTACTGCAACATCATTGGGCAAGCAGATAGGTCCCTATTAAACTCCTTACTTCTGCTGCTTCTTCCTTTGCCATTAGAATGTCTTGGAAAGAGCATAAAAGCTGAAAAAATAGAAACAAGGATGCAGAGGTATACTCACATTAGCGGCAGTTAACTACACAACCCTTAGTGTGGGGAAGACATTGGGTGATTTCAGACATTACACGGTCCCAATTCACCCAGCAGGGGTGAACCGAACTACCACCCCCGTGGTAAAAAAAAAAACCTGAACAGACGTGATGGGACTGGGACCATGGCAGGGAATCAGGCCGGCAGATCACAGGCCAGGGCAGCACAACAGACGTGATGCCGATTCCCGGCCGTGGTGAAAACACCCAGAAGGCGCCGGGTCAGCCCGTCCCGGCTGCTGCTACTGCTGCTGCTGCTGTCCCTACCCGCCTCCAGGTGCAGCACGACTGCCTCCTCCCCCGCCCGTGCCTCTACCGCTGCCTCCTCCACCTCCTCCTCCTCCCTTGCTCTCTCATCCTCAGCTCGCCTCTCCCTTCTGCCTCACTCCATCCTGCCCCGTCCCCCTGCTGCTGTGTGCCCTTAAAATCTCCCTCCGCTGCCTGTGTTGTTGTTGGTTGCCTGGCAGCAATGCTGCATGTTTTTTCCCCGGCTGGGAATAATTTCCTTTGATTCCAGCCAGTGGTTGCCGGCCAGACATTACTTTTTGTTGGTTCCCGTCGGGAATCTCTTTGACCATGCTTTCGGAGATGGTCCAGGGGGGAGCTCTGGAAGCATGGTTGATTTTGACCCCATGTGGGTATTGACTGTGGTGAACATCTGGTGGCCGCTGAACATCTGCAGCCAGGATGCTCAGGGCGCTTTGGCCCCGCCACGGGATTGACCGTGCTTCACTGTGGTTGAGCATGATCTCATAACATCTGAAAATACCCATTGTATTAACTTAGCCAGTTGGCTAATTTAGGCGGCACTCAGATATTACGTTTTAGTCTGGCTTAATAGTTATTGTGAATTAAATGAATACGTCTGAATACCTGAATATTATGTTTTTGTCTACGTCAGTGCATTTTTGTTAAATTCGCACTACAGAGTGGGTCAAACCTACCTTTGTGAGTGCGATGCCAAAGTATTCCGCACCCCAATAATGTGTGAAAGCGGTGGCAAATCACATTTTCCTTTTTAGCACTGATATTCAGCGTCTGAATCCAAACGGAATGCAGAGTCTGAGTTTCCCCTCTCCCCCCACCCGGAGGTCGAAAAGTCTGCTTCCAAGGTGAGGAGATTATCATTTCCTGGACTAATGTCAGACTGAACAGACCTTTTTAGTGCGCGATGTATGATCGTCTGAAAGGTTTGGTGCGCACTAGGGCAGAAACAATCAAATGCATTTTTCGGGTGATGTGAATGCGACCCATCATATTGCATTGATATTATCAAAAGATAATTACTTTTAATTCACACACATTCTGCATGTCTGAATGGGCCCTTAAATACAATTGGTATTTTCAGATGTGACGGGACTCAATTCGCCCTGTCACAGAAACACCCTGCAGATTCCCTGCCGGGGCCAACACATCACGGCCAACAGACGTGTTGGCCAATCCCAGTGGGGAATCTGGGGGGGGGGACGGGGCTGCATGGCCAAACATGCGGCCACACAGCCCCGTCCCCCCCATGCTCCCCTAGTAGCCTTCCCTCCCACAGACGAGCGGGCGCTGTGGCCAACACAGTCGCAGTGCCCACCCGCCCCCGGGAAATTGACCACGGCCCAGAATCAGCGGCGAGCGCAGCCACCAATTCCGGGCCGTGGTCAGCGGCCAGACATGACATTGACACGCTCAACCATGGGGAATTCCCCGTGGTTGAGCATGTCAATGTCACATCTGGTCAGTGTTACACCGGGTGGTCACCCCTGTGAGTCACGGGGGGGGAGGGGGAATCAGATTCACCATGCTTCCATTCCTCCTCCGGGGAGGAGGGATGGAAGCATGGTAAATCTGATTTCCCCCCATGATTCATGGGGGTGAACACCTGGCGTAACACTGACCAGACGTTATGGGATCATGCTCACCCACGGGGAATTCATCGTGGCTGAGCGTGATCTCGTAACATCTGAAAATACCCAATGGTAAGCAATCAGGACTAGGTTAAAAACAAACATCTGGCAATCATTCAGCAATTATCGAGCTGTACCAGCCTTCTTGCAATGCTTGCCAATGTGTCTCAGCCACATTGCTTAGTAAAGACCAACCTCTAGGGACAGTTCATCTCCATGCCATTCAATAGAAAGTGCTAACTAGCATGGATTATTCCATGTAGACACCTGCCTAGAATCTGGAAATAAGACCAGTACATTTCATTCATACGAACCATTTTTCCCCGCATACATTTCATTCATACGATCGATTCCTGGATATTGACTGGGTGTGAGGGTTGGCTGCACACCAATGCTGGAATACAGATCCTTAAGACAAACAAAATATTTAATCAATATTTATTTGGAAGCCTATGTTACAATCAGAAAACAAACAGTATTAAAGAAATAGTTTCAAGATCTTAAAAAACTGAAATACTGAGAACTGTAAAAAAATATATTAAAAAATAAGTATCACACTGATTCACCTTTATAACTAAATTATTCTTCTGTTATTTAATTTAATTTAATTTAATTTAATCCAACAAAACAGAACAGAACAGAACAGTGGAACACATACAAATGGAATTTATGCATTTCTTGGGGACATCATAAAGAACAATCAGTTCTAAAATAATTGGGAAATATGTGCTTTGTTCAGAAGAGAGAGGCAAAGCATTCATTCATTTAACAGTTCCATGAAGAATCATTTGCTTAATGGCATTTCTAATATTCTATTCACTTATTTAGTTTGCTTCTTCATATATTAAGAGGCAAAACAATTACTGTGGATGTAAGTCCTAGTAAAAAATAATCAAAGTTTCCATTACAAGAGCAAAGTCATACTATATTATTTGAGGTTTAAACAAAAATAAAAAAATATAGTACCTTACTTTTCTGCAAGGCACCACCAACCCAAATTTAATTGCCATTTTTAAAGGCCTAATTCAAAATTTAGATACACAGAATAGACAGATTATTCCAATTGTGTAACCCATTTCCACCTTTATCAAGAATGCAGGTGTACACTAATAAATCATAATCTCTAGGGATGGGAGAACAGATCACGGTTCAGGTTCGGCCTTTCAGTTCGTCCGTTCGGTTCGTTTGCGTTCGGTTCATCCCTTCAGGTCGCCGAGTTTGGGTTCGGCTCAGTCGTCCGAACAGGCCATTTGGGTAGGCCATTCGGCTGTTCAGTTTGGTCGTTTGGCTGTTCGGTTTGGCCGTTCAGGAAATGTTGTTATGGGTGTTTTTTTGGTTTTTATATTTTTTTTGATTTTTTATTGGGTTTTTTTGTTTTTATATGGGGTTTTTTATTTTTATTTTTTATCTAATATTAAATGTATCTATCTACACTAAATCTAACTGCTATTAACTATTCTAAATGCTATGAACTAAATGGATTATCTAATAAGTACACAGGCCTATTCCTACAAACACTAAAACTAAATCACTAA
>QEPC01004745.1:417144-458303 GCA_003113815.1 Sphenodon punctatus
GAGAGCAGAGAGAGGGTCAGGAGTGTCGCTGGTCAGAGCACTCTAGACTTTTAACCTTTGGCTTTATGGTGCCATCAGACCTGGACACAAGGAGGCACACAACCTAATTGACAGGACACAGCCATGCCGAGATTTGCCCTCACGGTGGACCTGCAATGTCCCTGGACTACTCTGTGAGTGGGTGGTGGTCATATGGCGGGTCGGAACTAACATCTGGTGGATACCTAATAAACAGGCAGTAAAAACCTACTAAGCAGCACCCACCTGGCATGGGCTATCATCTCATTTGTTTTTACATAAATATTAAAATTAAGAATGAGCAAAGGGGTCTGGAGGTTACTACATCTGTGGGTAACTTCCTTCCTCTTATTTCAGTATCCAAGAATGAGAGAGAGAATGAACATCCTGTTTTATGTTGGCTTCTGATTAACATGTTCTGTACATTTTTAAAGCCCTGGCACATTTTTCAAGTCATGAGGTTGCCATTAAGCTTGGATGAATGCTACCAGGTGATCTAAATTCAAAGGAACTCTCATTAGCCATCACCTGAGCTATCCACGCTCCTCTAATATTATGTTTCAATTCAGTTGACAAAGACAAAGATCTTAGAAGAGACAGATGCATCAGCTGTAAGGGTCACAGTCCCCATTAGTTCTGTCAGAGCAGACAGAAGCCAGTGAAATCTGAAAGTAGTAATTTAGTGTACAGCAACCCATATTTAATAAAGAATTATTATAATAATTATTATTGTGAAAGGATATTGTCAAGGTTGATAGAGTCAAATAATTACCTTCATTTTTTACTCATATCTACTTGAGAAATTTAACTGAATGCTGCAACAATCAGAATGTAAGAAAGGGGGTCTGGAGTCCAGCCCCTTTAAGCAACCTTACAATAACAAATTAGTATGTGTGCCTGCTGAAGCAAAAGAATTTTCTTTTAATGAAATAGCTTCCCATTTCATGCTTTGCTGTCATTATTATTTTTTCAACTGACCCAGACCCAGCTGTCTCATTGCTGTCCCAATGTTTGGAGGCCGTGGCAAAATGGATGCAGCAGAGCAGACTGAAACTCAACCCCGATAAGACGGAGGTGATGTTGGTGAGGAGAGCGAGGGAGGTAGTGGCCCCCCTGATTGGGGGGGTTCACCCTCCTAAAGCTCAGCAGGTCCGGAGTCTGGGGGTGATATTGGATGCAGACCTCCGCCTGGAGCGGCAGGTGGAGGCAGTCACTAAGGCTGCCTTCTGCTGGTTGTATCTGGTGCGGAAGCTGCATCTGTTCGTCTCTGACCCGGACCTGGCCTCCCTCATCCATGCCTTCATCACCTCGAGGCTGGACTACTGCAATGCGCTCTACGTGGGGCTTCCCTTGTTCCTGGTTCGGAGGCTGCAGCTAGTGCAGAATGCGGCGGCTCGTCTCCTCACAGGGATGGGTCATCGGGAGCACATTACACCTGTGCTCCGAGCTCTGCACTGGTTGCCAATAGCGTGCTGAGCTAGGTTCAAGGTTTTAGTGTTGATCTATAAGGCCCTTCATGGTCTGGGCCCCTCGTACCTCAGAGACCACCTCACCCTCCGCGCTCCAGAGCAGCTCCTTTGGTCGGCCGGGAGTGCCTTCCTGGAGGTCCCTCGGGTAAAGTGGGGGGCCACAATGGAGAGGGCATTCTCGGTGGCCGGGCCGCATCTTTGGAACTCCTTTTCAGGGGAAGTGCGCCTAGCCCCAAGCCTGTTGACATTCCAACGGTGTTGTAAAACCTGACTGCTCGCCCAGGCCTTTGGGGTTGGGGGGAGGGTGGGTTAGGGTTTGTTATCTCCCCTACCTTGTTTATTGTTTTTATGCTAAATTGTATCCTGGGGCCCTGTTTTAAAACATTTAAAGAGTTTTGATTTGTTTTAAATTGTTTTATATTTGTTTTTATATGTATTTTTTATTACTGTTGGAAGCCGCCCTGAGCTGTATTCAGGAGGGGCGGAGTATAAATTTAGTAAATAAATAAATAAATAAAATAAATTATTAAAATATAATTTGGGAGATAAAGCAATTAAAGCCATTATAAAAATAACTTGCAGTGTCTTTTTCTACTGAATATATGATTAGTTCAGTGACAGAAAGCAACCTGTACTAAAGGTTCTTGACCAGATTTACAAGAATAGCCATGACAGATCAGAAATCCATTGCTATTTTGCTGAGGAAACTGAGGTTTCAGAGAGAAGATTTTTCATTGTACACAAATTTCTACTTCCATTAAAATTAAGTGCAATAGCTGCAAACCTAACACAGATGTGCCAGCAGGCCCACACTGACTTTAGTGGGTTTCTAATTTAGGGGTGGGAATTCCGGTTCTCCCGAGATCCGATATTGCCGGTATTTGGGTGTATTGGCTTAATCCGATAAATCCGATATTTTCCTGTACCGGCATACTGGATTTTTAACATTGGCCACGGTACTGGATTTTTTACATTGTGGCCATTGAAGTTAATAGCCGCAATGTAAAAAATCCGGTGCCGCAACCAATGTTAAAATCCGGTATGCTGATACTGGTAAATCCGATAGCAGTACATCTGGTATCCGGTATTTTCCCCAGTGTCCCACCCCTAGTTTCTATCAGTGTTAATGTGTTTAGGATTGAAACCCACCTTTATGTATCCTATAATATTGGACCAATTCTGGTAAAATCAAATGTATGGCCAGTGTGGCACTGAGGTTCTGAAGGTCTTTTGGGGTTAATTAGCTGCATTTTGAGAGAGAGAAATAACACACTTTTCCTTCAATATTCCACAGTCTCTGCATATGACAACCAGACCCTTGGAAAAAACAGTGAAATCCTTATTACTTATCATTTATATAGCACTTTCAGTGTTCAAAGTGTTTTAAATCTGTATCGAGTTCACCCTCACAACAACACTAGATCATTATTGTTTCCATATTACAGATGGGAAACTGAGGCTGAATTTTTCCAAGGCCACCCAGTTGGTTCAAGACAAAGATAAGATTTGAACCCTGGTCTTGTCATCCAGCACCTTACCCAATAGGCCACAGTGGCTTTCACTGAAATACTCCTATGTGTACACTGATGAACACTTGTATTGCTTTAAACCAGGTGCACTTTACCTTAAAGGAAATTACTGAATTAAAATATTAATTTATTATTATTAATTATTATTATTATTATTAATCATCAATCATCATCATCATCATCATCATTATTTGTATAGTGCTTTTTTGCCAGAAGTGCTTCACATTAAAGTGCTTCACATTAAAAATACAACAACAACTTAAAATACATACATAATCCATTTAAAATAATGGGGACGGAAAAGGGGGACTAAAATACAGACCAGAAATCCATTGCTATTTTGCTGAGGAAACTGAGGTTTCATCAGCAAACCTTTTAGAGGATCCACCAGCAGTTGACCCTCTAAAAGCACAGGGAGAACAAAAAAATGTCAGGTGCTTGTTGAAGGTGTGGAGGAAGGAACTGAGATGAACATCTGGAGAAAAAGAATTCCACACTGAGGGGCCCACCACAAGAAAGGCCCAATTGCCTGACAACTTAAGGCGCAAATGCAGGATCCCCAAACAGAGGGTGACATCTAAGCACAGATAGCCTGTAGGGTGAAGTTTCAGGATCAAATCTTGAATTAAGCCAGGTCCTATACTGTTCAGGACCTTAAAAACCAGCAGCACAATTTTAAATTCAATCTGCCGCTCTAAAGATCCCAATGCAAAAATGCAAGGTGGGTATAATATGGTCATGGCTGCCCAAACCAGTAAGCAGCCACATTGCTTCTTCTAAATAAGCTGCACGTGATGAAGAAGCACAGCTGTAAGACCATAGAAGATGGAATTGCAAATATCAAGCCTTATGGTCAAAACTCCCCTTTTCTGAGAGCTTCATGACACAGGTCAAGCAGGAGATATAAGGACTATATTGCAATGGGCCTCCAATAATATTTTAACAATTAAGGGATGCTGTTTTAGTGTTGGATGCTGTCAAGCACCACTCCATGCAGTCGTTAAATGACAATTTGAAGGTAATGGTTAAAACCCTTCATTGGGATCACTTGACTAGAGTGCAGCACTGATTACATGAGGCTTCCATGGCTGACAAACAATCGTTAGTTTAAATGTTGAGGTTTCTACCTGCAGAAGCAATTTGGTATTGAAAGTCTGCTGCATAAGCCAACAGCTGAGTGGGGATGACCTTTTGAGAGATCCAAAAGTCTGGAGTCTTGAGGATGTCTAAGGGTAGAACTTTGGGGGACTGTGACAAAGGAAACTGCCTAATGTTGTTTGCTTTGCTTCGTGTTTATTTATTTATAAAAGATTTTTATCCCGTCCCTCCTGCCCACAGGGCAGCGCAGGGGGACAAACAGCAATATAAAACAATAATACAATAAAAATAATTTTAAAAGTTAAAAAATCCCATATGCAAAGAGAAATCAACCCTCCCCCCCCAACCCCCACCCACCCACCCCTCACCAAAGGCCTGGCGGAACAGCCAGGTCTTACATAAATGTTGAAATGACAGGAGAGTGGGGGCCAATCGAGCCTCCTCCGGGAGCGAATTCCACAGCACAGGGACAGCCACCGAACTGTTGTGGTGCACACAAACAAAACTTTTGTAGAAAGAAAGAAAGAAAGAAAGAAAGAAAGAAAGAAAGGCCTGTCTCACACACACACACACACACACACACACACACACACACACACACAAAGCCAGTGTCTTCACAGTTTTCTCACCCAATCAAAAATGATCCCTCCAAAAGCGCCTGGGACTTGTCCACAGCAGCAACAATATCGAAAGCTCCCCACTGCTAGCCCATCACCCAAAACATTCCTAAGTGATATGGGATATCCTTCTTTCCCAAGGAACATCTTGTTCCCCTGAAATAGCATTCAATGGTTGTTTTTAAATGGACAGTAGGGGGGACTATGGCTACGGTTGCCATACCACCCCTTTAATCCAGGACGCTTATGAAAAATTCATGAGCGTCCTGGATTAAAGGGGAGGTATGGCAACTCTAGCCGTAGCCCCGGTGCAGACGTGTGGCTGCACCAAACTGGAGCTGTGTGTACCCGCGGATTCGGCTGTGTGGCAAAAACCTTGTCAGCTCACTTTGTCCCGTCTGCAGTTTCTCTGTGTTTACTGTCACTATTGTGAGGCAGTCACCTTCATTCACAACATTGAATACTGTTATCCACAGATCTTGAATCCTTTACCTCCTTTTCTACCTTGTTTCAACTCAGTATAGACCAGAGGCTCCGATTGTATGTTACAGTTATTGAGGTAGCTTAGGCATGGGGATTTTCACAGAGAAACACACTTAGGTAGCCTTTCTTATTGAAATAGAAAATAATGTTTCATTTTATTTACTTCGAGCAGATGAACTGAAGATAACAAATTCTACTGTGCTCTTAAGTTGATAGTAATAAAGAAACATTCTAGTTATAACACAAGCGACAGAGGTTCAGATATCTTCAAGGAAACTTTTATTCACTTACAATATGGCATAGATAGACTATAACTGTATCTTTATCCCTGGAGGGAAGCCTTCTTTCTTTGCCATACCCACCACCACAGGCTAACTGTCCCCAACTGCCTTCTCCTCCCCAACATTCTTCTGCTCACTTTAATTTTGGGTGTTTTTACACACACATTTCTCCTGCATGTTTGCTGTTACATCCTGAACTTTCTGTGTGTCTAAATCACTCACCCAGATCTTAAACATCTAGCTCTTTGAACTTCTGCGTAGAACTTCTCCCAGAACTTTTGTGTGTAAAACGTTCTCCTGATAAACTGCTTTGCTCCAGGCAGCTGTAGTCACTTGGTTTCCATGGCAGCCCCTCACATCTACAGCTGTGGTTACTTTAGGCTGCCTCAGGGCAGTGTTTGTGTGAAGAATGCATCCAAGAACTGCCTCAGAGCAGTGTGTGTGTGAAAAATGCATCTGGAACTTACTTGTGGACTTGTAAACCCAGAAGATTGAAAAATCTGGAACTTTAAGGTGTGTGTAAAATGCCCACTATTGGCTTAGCTCTACTCTTCTGATGACCTGTGCAGCAGCAGTCAAAAAAGCAAACAGAATGTTAGGAATTATTCGGAAGGGGATAGAGAATAAAACTGAGGATGTCATAATGTCTCTATACAAATCAATGGTGCAACCGCACCTCGAATATTGTGTGTAGTTCTGGTTGCTCCATCTCAAAAAAGACATAGCTGAACTAGAAAAGGTACAGAGAAGGGCAACAAAAATGATCAAGGGCATGGAAGGGCTCCCGTATGACAAGAGGCTTGGTAGGTTGGAGCTCTTCAGTTTGGAGAAGAGACGACTGAGAGGAGATATGATAAAGGTCTATAAAATCATGAGTGGTGTGGAACTAATAAACAAGGAGCAGTTGGGGACACGCCATGAAACTCATGGGTGGCAAATTTAAAACAAAAGATTTTTTTTTCACTCAGCATATAATTGGGTTGTGGAATCTACTGCCAGTGGCTGTGGTAAGGGCCAGTACTATAGCTGAGTTTAAAAGAGGTTTGGACCTTTCTGGAAGATAGCTATTAGCCAGACAGGATCAGGGAACATGACGGAGGCTGGGGGGAAACAACAGGGAATGGATCCCCCATTGTGACCTGTTGGGTGCTTCTCCCAAGCCACCGTGATTGGACACTGTTGGAGACTGGATTCTGGGCTAGATGGACCATTGGTCTGACCTAGTATGGCACTTCTTGTGTTCTTATCCCCTCTTGTCTTCCCTCTAGGACACTTTCCCTTTAATATACGCAACTCAATATTTCTTTAATCAATATGGCCAGCATTTTGCCACAGGCTGCACTCAGAAAGATAGCCCTGGTGGGTGGGTGAACTGAGCATGCAGGCAGTAAACATGCCTTCCCCTTGCCCTGGGAAAGCCCTTTCTCAAGAACACATGGATAGAGGAGTCGCCCCACACTCTGGCCCCACGGCTTGCTCTGGTAATCATGGCAAAAGGACACATGCTTGTCATGAAAAAGAACCTGTTCATTACCTTTCAATGATAGGTCAGCAAAACAAAGTCATAACTCAATGTAAAACCAGAAACAATGCAACTATAAAGATCTGGGTTTCTGAGTGATAGGAGAAGTCTGTATTCAGGGTTAGCTTTACTACAGAGTGACCTGGGGTGACTGCCTTGAGCCCTGCTATTTTCTCTAGTTCCAGGGCCTCACAGTGACCCCCACTTACAATAAGGAAGGGGCTCCATCCCAACAGGGCTCTAAACAGACCGCTTGTATGGTAGAGGGTGTCCCTAAGTGGCTGGGGCCACAGGAGAAGGGTGGGACTACCAGAGGCCCCACATTTTATCTTTGCCCTGGTCTGCCGGGGGTGCCTTCTTGGAGGTTCCCCGTGTTAAGCGGGGGGCCACAATGGAGAGGGCATTCTCAGTGGTCAGGCCGCACCTTTGGAATTCCCTCCCGGAGGAAGCTCGCCTGGCCCCAAGCCTTTTAACATTCCAGCTAATTTGTAAAACCTGGCTGTTCACCCAGACCTTTGAGGAGGGGGTGGGGGTGGTTAGGGGTTCTTATCTCCTTCCCACCCTTATCTATTTTTTTACTGTTGTTCTAGCCCTGTTTTAATGGTTTCTAATATTATGATTGTTTTAATTTTTATGTTTGTATTTTTTTATATATTTTTCAATTTGTTAGACTTCCCAGGCTGTTTTCAGGAGGGGTGGGATATAAATTGATAAATAAATATAAATAAATGAAATAAATATATATAATATTAAAATAAAATTTTAAATTAATTTTTTTAAAATTTTTTATTAAAAAACAATATAAAAACATTATTTTGGAGGGAGAAATGGAGACGGGAAGGAGAGGCCGGTCTGCTGCCTGTAGGGGAGGCATTGGGGCACGTGCCAGAGGCGGCAGGGGCTGTTCTAGGGGATTGGCAGCAGGCAGCAGTCCAAGCACATCAACACGCCCCAAACTCATCAGGCCTGCTTTAGGGCAACAGGCTTCAGCGGCTCAGTGTCGCCTCCTTGCAGTGCCCTCCTCTACTGCCACGCAGGGCAATGGAAGGCCTGCAGGACTTGAGGCTGCATCTGTCTCTGCTGGTGGTGGTGCTGCAACAGGTGCTGGGGCTGCTTGCGATGTTCCTACATGGCCACCAATGTCCCCCACTGTCGATGCTATCCCCAGCAGTCCAGAGGTGGTGGATCCCACCCATGCTGCTAGAGGCAGGGCCCGATCCCCGGGCAATGTCAGTAGGGAGAGGAATAGCAGCAGTAGCAGCAGCACTAGCAGCTATAGAGGGGGGCACAGGGAGAGTGCCAGCAGCATGGCGGGCATGGGAAGTCTAGCCTCAGGATCCCAGTACTCCCCTTCACGGAACATCACCGTGATCGCAGACAGTGAGTCAGACGCAGACACTAGTTCCACAGAGGAGTTGTCTGCAGCTTAGACGATGGCTGAACCTCCTCCCAGAGCTGTGTCACCAGTGCCATCAAGTTCTCCCCCTCCCAGCAGCTGTGTGTCACCCGGGGCGGGTCAAAAGGCAGGAGGGGGGAAACAGTTCTCAGTCTGGGAGCATTTTAAGCAGGTGTAGGCAGATGATCCCAGAGAGGTGCAGTGCACGTTGTGCAATAAGGTGGTGAAGTGTGGGCAGGTGCTTGCCAACCTTGGGACAACTGCAATGTCGAGGAACCTCAGGGCATGCCACAGTGTTCTGATGCTAAGCGGAAAGACAAGATAAGTGGATGCCAGTGGGTCCCGACTGCAGCAGTGGCCAGTCGCCCGACTCCTTTAGTGAGCAAGCATCCTGCACCAACTGCTTCTGCCTCTAGCAGCAGGAGCAGTATGGGGGCAGAACAACAGCAGGAGCCTTGCCGCAGCAGTGTAAATCCACTATGGAGGAGCTGAGGTGGGAGCAGCTGCCAAGGCCATTGGGTGCTGGAGGGCAGCGTGGCTTCTTTCAGGAGAAAGTCAAGCGCCTGTTGGCTGAGATGATTGTGCTGGATGGGCAGCCCTTCTCTATTGTAGAGGACAAGGGCTTCCAGTGGCTGGTTGGATTCCTGGCCCCCCAGTTTAAGCTGCCTTCCCACTCCACCCTGAGTCGGACTTTGGTGGCACAGCTCTACAGGGCTTTGAAGGACCGGGTGAGGGAGCAGCTGGCAGGGGCTGGGGGGGGAGGGCACGGTCCACTTCACCACTGACCTGTGGTCCTCTAGGAATGCCCAGAATGCCTACCTGGCAGTGACTGTACACTGGTGGCAGGAACCAGAGGCAGTGCTTGGCAGTGTCAGGAGGGGTCCTGAAGCAGGGTAGAGGTGGGCCCTGCTTCAGGCACAAGTAATGGACAGCTCCCACATGTCAAGTAACCTTGAGGCAGCCCTGGATACCATGGTGAGGAAGTGGGTCATGCCAGACATGGCCTTCACCAAGGGGTGTGTGGTCACAGACAACACGGCCAGTATACTCAGGCAGTCCATGACGGGGACTTCACAACCATCCCTTGTGCCGCACACACCCATCATCTTGTGGTGAAGGATGCTCTGGGCTTTGGGGATAAGGGGATTGGACCAGGCACCCTTAGCCCCCTGGTCGACCGGGAGAGGAATCTGGCGGGGTTCTTCAATCGGAGCGTGAAGGGCAGTGAGCTGCTCCAGGTGAAGCAGGCTGAGCAAGGGTCCCCGGTACATCAGCTCATCCAGAATGTCTCCACCAGGTGGAATTCCACCTCCCTGATGCTCGAGCGGCTTTTTGAGCAGAAAGCCGCCCTGCATCAGGTGAACTGGAGACAGACATTGAGGCACCTCCAGGGTACAACAGGGAGAAAAGGGAGATTCTTGCTCACACGGTCTTCGTCCTGATACCATTCCTGACCGTGAGCACCTCCACCGCCACCCTCAGCCAGGTGACCCCAGGGGTTCATAATCTCCAGAGGAGCCTGGATGAGATTCTCGGGGGCGGGATTGTGGCCGCCCAGGCAGGAAGATCTCCGATGAGGCACTTGACCTGGCATGGAAGCTGAAGGCGGGGCTGANCCAGAGCTACCAGAGGGAGTATGATGGTGCCTCAGCAGCAGTGGAGACCTACCTGGAGGAGGAGCCATGCATTGATTACAGCAGCGATCCCTTGGCCTACTGGGCTGGTAAGGCCAACATGTGGCCAGCCCTGTCGAAAGTGGCCAAGGGTATCCTGTCCTGCCCACCAACCAGTGTCCCCAATGAGCACATGTTCTCTTTGGCGGTGGACATTTGCTCCCTGCACCGCCTGAGACTGGGGACCAAGTTGATGGAGCAGTTGCTCTTCTTGAAGGTCAATCTTCTGCTGCTGGGATTTCCCAACCTGCCCCTGGACAAGGAGTGATGGTGCAGTGGCACACGCCATCCCATGCCAGGGGCAGTCAGGACGGGGTTCCTCCTCCTCCATAATCTGGGCTAGGGCTACTGCTCCTCTGCTGCTGAGGTGCTGTTTCTCCCTCCCAATGCCTGGCACCCACCCTCTCTCTCTCTCATACTAGATGGCCTCGGACGCCTTATCTGACTGACCTCATGATGCAGGGTGGCATTGGGAAACAAACTGTAAGCCTTCCAGCCGGCCTATGGCTACACAATCTCGGTTCGCCTATGTGACACTGACTGGCTCTCTCTCTCTCTCTCTCGCTGCAGTGTCTTTTCTAGCCTATCTGAGTGCCCTGCTGCTAATGTCGCAGCCTGCCTGCCCTACTGCCTCTCATGCCACGCTGCCTGTCTGCCAACCCAGCTTGCAAAGCATGCCTCAGTCTGCCTTCCTGCCTCCCATGCCAAGGTGCTTGTCTGCCCACCTAGGTTGCCTAGCTCAAAGCCTTCCCAAGCCCGGCTGCCCTACTGCCTCTCATGCCAGGCTGTCTGCCTGCCCACCCGCCCAGGTTGCAAAACTTGAAACCTGCCTCAGTCTGCCTGACTGTCACTCATGCCATGCCACCTGATTACCTGCCCCGGCAACCAATGTCTGCTGCTGCTAGTGCCAATTGCCCCCAGGCCAGGCCTATATGCTGTCTGTGCCAATGGTTCTGTCCCCTGGCAACCAATGTCTGGTGATGCTGGAGTCAATGGCCCCCAGGCCAGGTCTATATGCCATCTGTGCCAAGGGTTATGTACCCTGGCAACCCACTTTCTGATGGTGCCAATGACCCCCAGGCCAGGACTATAAGCCGTCTGTGCCAAGGGTTCTGTACCCTGGCAACCAATGTCTGCTGGTGCCAATGGCCCCCAGACCAGGCCTATATGCCGTCTGTGCCAAGGGTTCTGCACCATGGCAACCAATGTCTGCTGGTGCCAATGGCCCCCAGGCCAGGCCTATATGCTGTCTGTGCCAAGGGTTCTGTACCCTGGCAACTCACTGTCTGCTGCTGCTAGTGCCAATGGCTTCCAAGCCTATATGCTGTCTGTGCCAGCCAAGGGGTCTCTACCTGGGAAACTTGATGGCTGCTGCTGCTCTCAATCATGCCATGCAGTCTGTCTGCCTGCCCAGGCTGCCAAGCTCAAAGCCTGCCTGATTGCTGCTCATGCCACGCTGCCTGCCTGCCCAGGTTGCCATTGCCAGCTCAAAGCTTGCTTAGCCCACCTGCCTACCTGCCTCACATGCCAAGCTGTCATGATTGCCTGCCTACCCGCCCAGGTTGCCATTGCCAGCTCAAAGCTTGCCTCAGGCTCAGCCTGCCTGCCTGCCTGCCTCTCATGCCAAACTGCTGTGATTGCCTGCCTGCCCTCCCAGGTTGCCAAGTTCAAATCCTGCCTGAATGCTGCTCATGCCACGCTGCCTGCCTGCCTGCCCCAGAAACCGATGTTTGCTGCTGCCAAAAAAAACCACCCCCAGGCCTATATGCTGTCTGTGTAAAGGTTTCTGTACCCTGTCAACCTGATGCTCCAAAGGCCCCCACCCACTGGGTCCATAAAAATGCTGTCTGTGCTAAGGGTTCTGTACCCTGGCAACCAGTAATCCACTGTCTAACCATCAGCACCCACTGACCACTGCCAAGGAGCCTCTCTCTTTCCCTCTGGCACACCCATACAGACACAAGTCCTGCCCTTCCTGGGGGGCTGTTTGCAAGTTGAGACCCTGCTGCTGGCATATGTTGGGGTTAATGCACCTTACCTAGACGACATGTGGTGTCAGCTGCTTCTGGTAGGGATCGACAAGCTATATTCTGTGACTGCCTGTGTGAATTCCTGTACCTGCTGCTGCCACCTATCGCTTGATTGAATGAAGTGTGCCCAACCATGCATTAATTCTAGGGACATGATTATCATTAAACTCACATAGGCTGTCATTCCATTTGTACCTGAATCAGTCATGCCCGCCCATCCCAGCAACCATCAACGAGATTCTGGGACCATCATTCCAGTCATTGGGGGCTGCATTCCATTCTACTGCATCCAGAAGCCCAGTGCCCACATGCCAGCCTGCCCCCCCCATAGCCTACTCCTCCACACCCACCCGCAGCTTCCCGCTGAAGCTGCTGGAAGTACAAGCCCCTCCGACCACAAGCTCCCGCCACTTGCTGCCCACTGCCAAGGAGCCTGTCTCTCTTTCTCTCTGGCACACCCACACAGACACAAGCCCTGCCCCTGCTGGGGGGGGGGGCTATCTGCAAGTTGAGATCCTGCTGTTGCCTGGCACATCTTTGGGTTAATACCTTAACTACGCTACATATGGAGCCATATGCTGGTAGGGATCAACAAGCTGTATGAGATTCTGCCACCTGCCTTCCAGAACTTTAGCACATAGGGATAAAAGATTGGCAGGTCAAACGAAGCTCATAAAACAAATATAACAACTTTTATTAAAACTATTTAAACAACAACAACATTTTGAAACCAAAACCAAACACTTAAAGGAAATGTATAAAGGAAACTATTAGTCGCTGGGCCTGTCCCCTGGGACTTGGGGGAAAGGCAGAAGGCATTGGGACACAGCACAGGACTGAGGGGCGGCCATCTGGTCCTCTTCCATCTCGTAGCCATGGGAGATAGCAATCTCCATGGCCCCTTCCACGTCCTGATACCACCTGGAGACCGCCTGGTGGTACAGTTCCAGGTGTTTCATCTCGGCGGAGTTGTACTGGGCGTAAGCCTCCACCTTCTTTTTCTCCACCTCGAACGCCTGGAACTGTTCCATCAGGTGGTTCTCCAGGTAGTGTATGCTCTTCATCATTTGATGGCCAGGCCTCTCAAGTTCAGCCCAAAAGGCCTTGGCCACATCAGACTCCTGGGGCCCAGGGAACTCCACATCAGGGCTGGAGGAGGGGGAAGGGCTTACATGCCATCGCTTCTGGGTTGCCTTCCCCCCCCCCTTCTTCAGGCACTGAGGCTGAGGCTCCACGGCCGCACCAGAGTCCTCCTGCCACCTCACCATCAGGCTGTGGACCTTTTCAATATGGGCAATGAGCCCCGATGTGGTCCCCTCTCTCTGCCTTCTGATTCTTTTGCCGCAGGTCTAAAGAGCATAAAAAGATAGGAACATAATAAGTACTATACTGTGTCAGAAAATTGGTCTGTCAAGCCCTGCCTGCATTCTGTCTCCACAAGTGGGTGGACAGGGTGGCCAATCTCTCTGCAGGGGACTTCCATTCGTAACAGGTCATAGGGCAATCCATTCCCTGTTGTTCCAGTCCTCGTGCCTTACCTTGCATATGGTGATTCTGTCACCCTTCTCATAAAATCTCCAGACATCCGACCTTCTCCACCAAATGTCTGGGGGTGTCACTGGCAACCTCCACCTAGGGATCCTCCTTGGCCTGGCACCAATGCTGGGGCCGGCATCTGATTCCTCTCTGAAATGGGAACACATTAAGAACACCAAAGTAATATCATGCATTTATGATGATGCCTCTAGTCCTCCCTCCCTGGGGTGCTAGGGATGGCAACAGGAGATGTGACCCTGTCTGGAGCGTGAAAATCCTGCCCTCCTTGGGGTGCTAGGGGATGCTAGGGAATGGGATGGCAAATTGAGAGATCCTGGCTGGCACGTGCAAAACCTGCCCTTCTTTGGGTGTTGCGGACGGATGAGATCCTTGCTGGCACGTGCAAATCCTACCCTTCTTTGGATGCTAGTAGTGATAGCAACTTGAAGTACCCTTGCTGGCACATGCAAATCCTGCCCTCCTTGGGGTGCTAGGGGTTGCTAGGGATTGCAACTAGAAAGGCCCTTGCTGGCACATGCAAATACTGCCCTCCTTGGGGTGCTAAGGGATGCTAGGGACTGCAACTAAAAAGGCCCTGGCTGGCACGTGCAAATCCAGACCTCCTTGGGGTGCTAGTAGTGATGGCAACTTGATGTAACCTTGCTGGCACGTGCAAATCCTGCCCTCCTTGGGGTGCTAGGGGATGCTAGGGATTGCAACTAGAAAGGCCCTGGCTGGTACGTGAAAATCCTGCCCTTCTTTGGGCGTGCGTAGGGAATAGAATGGCAACTGGAGAGTGGAGACCCTTGCTAGCCTGGTACATGTTTGGGTGGGGGTGCTGCTTGTGCTCCTGCCTGACTGCTGGATGAGCCCCACACACTTCATTACCCTCTCTCTCTGTGGCAGACATCCGCTGCTACCCGCTGATGCCCACTGTTTGTGCCTGACTGATGCCCACCACCCACGCACCCCAGTGAGCTGATTCTAATGGATAGAGCCTTTCTTGTCCTCAAAGTAATAAAAAAGTTTAAAAACCTGACAGCCCCTCCTGTGACCACCGCTTGCTCCTCATCCAAGGAGCCGACCACCACCACCAAAGGTCCAGGTGCAGCAACCTCCTCCTCCGAGAGCACCACGTTGGCCCCAAGCCGTGGCATCAGCACAACAGCCTTCTTCATTTTTTTTTAAAACACGCAGTCAAAACACGCAAACAAAACACACAGTCAGTCACCCATCACACACCAACACTCACCAACCAGCCAAATAACACAGCCAAACCAAACACAAACAGCCAAAACACATGAACTGAACAGCCATCCAGCCAAACACACACTCTCTCGCCACACAGCTCCGTACGCACTCGAATTTCCGGTTACCGGTGCGATCACGCGCTCTTGTGATACTTTTACTGAACGCCCGAACCGAACATGACCGAACTGAACGGTCGAACCCAAACTTGGCAAGCGACCTGAACGCACGAACCGAACTCATGAACCAAACCGAGCTGAACCGAACAGCTGAACCCAAACCGCAACCTGTTTGCACATCTCTATTCCCTAAGCTGTCCCTGTATGTGAGAGTGGGGGGAGAGAGAGAGAGAGTGGAGGAGCGAGTGTGAACGTTGCCCTCCTTGTCTGCCCAAACCTGTACTTGTCCACTGTGTGGGTCATACGTGGAGAGTAACAGGTGTGGGACCTACACTTCCTTACGCTCTCGGCACCCTATGATGAGAAGGGTCTGGCCTCATTGAGACCATACGACCCACCCAATATTCTGATGGGCACCTTTCCCCAGAGAGCACTCCTCGGAAACCAGGCCAGTGCATGGGATCGTGAGTGTGTCTACCCTTGGCCGGGTCGCCCCATCTCTGGGACCCCTAATTCCCCCACTCCCAGTGACATGCAGTAGCAGAAAGGCATTACACTTTACTTATAAGCTTTGGAGTAAAGATCCTCATGCACTTTAAGTACCCGTTCCCAACGCTTAATCAACTATGCCACCCCCTCCATTCCAGGATGCAAATTGAGGGTGAAGGAGGATGAACATGTCCCCCAAGGGACAGGAGCAAGGAGTAGAGTGCAGAAGGACCAAGGCCGCATATGCCTCATTGGCGCCCTCAAGTTTACCCCTCCCAAGTTTACTCCCTGGTGCTCACTACACTCTGCTTCTGTGCCCTGTTATGAACCCCTACTCTTAGGAGTTGTCTCAATATCTCAATATCTCATTGTCTGAATGACAGGGAAAGAGAACTCCCTATGAGGAAGGGGGATCTAGGGAGTGGGTTGGGGGGTTGGGGTGGAAATGTGCAGGAATATTTTGGGAGTAGGGAGGGAGGGAGATCTCTGGGGGCTTTGGGGGAGCAGCCGATGGGGGGGGATCAGAACAGTATGGATGGGAAGGGGGGACCGGCTATAGGGGTGGTTCTGGGATGGGGATGGTATGGTCAATAGGGGTGTGTGGTTTGGGCCCCTATGGGACCTAGGTCCCTGGTGGAGGTCAAGAGAGCCTCCCCCACCCCCGCTGGGGGTGAAGGAGGAACAGGGTCTAAGGTCCGCCACTGGGGGGCTGATGCTGCTAAATGCAAGGTCTGTGGTAAACAAAGCCCCAGTAATCCAGGATGTGGTCCTGGATGGGGCCACGGACCTGTATGCATTACAAAACCTGCCTGGACAAGGAGGCGGGGCCAATTTTGGCCGACCTCATTCCAGCTAGGTATGCCATGCAGCACCAACCCTGCACTGGGGGTGGGGGAGGTGGTGTAGCCATTATTTTTAAAGGGACATGACTTGTTAGGAGGTATCCAGTCCAAGAGATTCCAGGGATTGAGGACCTCCATGTGGTGTTCGATTTGGCTGGGGGCAATCTCGGGGTGCTGCTGGTGCACCGAGCCACTTCCTGCCCAGCACCATCCTTTGCCGCTCTAGCGGAGCTGGTCTCGGCGGTGGTGTTGAACTCCTCCAGGACTTTGGTCCTGGGGAACTTCAATACCCATACAAATGCTGGCCTTGTAGGAGCGGAGAGAGAGTTCATGGCTGCCATGGTAACCATGGACTTGTCCCAAGTTGTCAACTGCCCAAACCATGTGGGGGGGGAGGGGAGAAGACATACCCTCAACCTGGTATCCTGTTATGACCTTGAGGCAGGTGATCCGGTAGTGGAAGATGTGAGGGTCACGCCCTTGTCATGGATGGATCATTAACTCCTACAGGCTAGCCTCTTAGCATGCCACCTCCAGAAGGGGAATGGACCAGTTAGGTTGGTCCCCCCCTGTAGGCTGATGGAACCTCAACGGTTCCAGGAGGCCCTGGGGGATATAACCGTAGAACCTGATGCCTGTTGATGAGCTCATTCGAGCTTGGAACATCTTGCTCGGGGACGCCATTAACAGAGTGGCTCCAAGACATCTTCTAACTCTGTCTCATCACCGCAGGGCCCCTTGGTTTACTGAGGGACTGCAGTATATGAAACAGGCAGGTAGGTTGCTAGAGAAATGCTGGCATCAGACTCACGCTGAATCCGACCGACTTTTCTATTGCCCATTTGCGGTTCTCTTGCCCATTTGCAATCCTATGTTGAGGCTGTGAGGATGGTAAAGAAAGAGTTCAATGCCGCCCTCATAGCATCTTCAAAGTCGTGTCCAGCTGAGCTGTTCCGGGTGGTGCAGGGGGTGGTCAGTCCGGCCTCCCTCTGCCTGAATGGGGACTTGTCCAGGCCCGCTGTGAGGAGTTTGCCATCTACTTTGCAGACAAGATCGCTTGGATCTCCTGCCGTCTCAGTGCTGTCCCAATGTTTGGAGACTGTGGCCGATTGGTTATGGCAGAGCAGGCTGAAGCTTAATCCTGATAAAATGGAGGTGATGGCTGTGGGTAGGGTGAGGGAGGCATTGACTTCCCTCATAGAGAGGGTCCACCCTCCCGTAACCTGCTGGGTTACGGGAGGGCGGAGTGTTATTGGACTCGGGTCTCCGCCTAGATCAGCAGGTGGAGACGGTGGCTAAGGCCACCTTCCGCCAGCTGTATCTGGTGCGGAGGCTGCATCCATACATTTCCAGACCCAACCTGGCCACCCTCATCCATGCCTTGATCACCTCGAGACTGGACTAGTGCAACACGCTCTACGTGGGGCTTCCCTTGATGCTGGTTCGGAGGCTGAAGCTGGTGCAGAACATGACAGCTCGTCTCCTGACAGGGACGAGCCTACGGGAGCATATCACTACCATGCTCTGCATGCTGCACTGGCTGCCTATAGTGTACCGAGTCAGATTCGAGGTGTTGGTTTGGGCCTATAAAGACCTTCACGGCTTGGCCCGTGGTCATACCTCAGGGACAGCCTCACCTTCCGCACCCCAGAGGGACTGCTTTTATCTGCTTGGGGAGCCTTCTTGGAGGTCCCCCGTAAAGCGGGGGGCCACAATGGAGAGGGCATTCTTGGTGGCCAGGCCGCATTTATGGACCTCCCTCCCGGAGAAAGCCCGTCTGGCCCCAAGTTTGCTGACCTTCCGCCAGGCCTGCAAAATTTGGCTGTTCTCCCAGGCCTTTGGAGGAGGTGAAGGGGAGGTGGGATAAATGCTTGGAGGGGGGAGGGGTTGGTTTTTACGATTTTAGATGTTTTAATTTTGTGAATTACTGTTTTAACATTATTTTAATTGTGTTATTTTTTGTATTGTAAGCTTCCCTGAGATGCCATGGGCATGAGAGGGCAGCTAAGAAATATAAATAAATAAATAAATAAATAAATATAGTCTGCTAAACTAGCAAAAACTACACCAAAACCTGCTGGATCCCCACAAGTGTGCAACAAGTTATAACTGAACAATCAACCCCCAGCCTTAAGAGGTCAAATCAAGCCAATCAGAAAACACTGTGGGGAAGGTTAAAACCAGGAATTCCTAAACCAATAGAAGGTTCCTGTAAAAAATTCCTTCCCAGCCGCAATAGGTGACTTGCTGATACTCACAGTGTTAAAAAATGAGGTGGGTGGATGAGTGCTGCTCTCCCACTCCCTGTGCCTGCTGTGCTGGAGTTCTGGACTGGCCGACTGCTGGGCCCTTGTCTCATGAGCAAGACCTCAATCACGCCTTTCGTCTGAGTTGCCAAGCAACCCCAGCCAGGTTCCAATTTCTCACCACCACTGGGCATTGCACAAGCAACTCTGGCCAGCAGCCACAGCAGCTAACTGCTTTGCAGAGTCCTGAAAGGGGGGAGCATGACAAAGTACCCCTTGTGTTTAGGTGAAGGGGGGAGGCAAAGGAGTAATTAGTAACCCATAAAGTCAATAGTCTTGGGATACTGAAGTCCTAATTTCCACATTCATGCTACATACTTATTGTGGGGTTTTTTAATCAGTGGACATAGTGCCTGAAATGAGCAAAACTTAGATATGATCTATGTTCCTATGGCTGATGTAACTTTCAGACTCTTTTTGATGCTTCTTTTGCTGTTTCTCTAGTATTTCTTATACAGAAATGCCAGGCACTTGGGGTGGGGAAGGGGGGGAGAGGTGTTTTCCAGGTTCACAATTGGGAATTCTACTTTATTTTATTTTTTTATATTTTATAATAAAATGTATATGCCACCCCCTCCTGCCTCAGGCATCTCGGGGTGGCTCACAACATTTTTTTTAAAATGTAAACATTAAAACCAACAATAATTACAATTAAAAACAATATAAAACCCCATCTCTCCCCTCCCCTCCCCTAACCCAACCTACCCACCCCATCTCCCTCGTGGAAGGCCTGGCGGAACAGCCAGGTCTTACATTGTCTGTGGAAAGAGAGGAGGTCATCAGTCACGGAGAACGCCCTCCTCATAGTAGATACCTGGGAAACTTGGGGAACCCCGAGGAGGGCACCCACAACCGACCGCAGGGGTCGATCCAGGACCCAGAGGGTGAGGCAGTCCTGCAGATAGGTGGGGCCCAAGCTGTTTAGGGCTTTAAAGGGCAGCACCAACACCTTGAATTGGGCCCGGAAACCTATCAGTAGTCAGTGCAGAGAGCGAAGCATTGGTGTAATATGCTCTCTTCAGTTCTTCCCTTTTATGAGACAGGCTGCCGCATTCTGCACCAGCTGCAGATTCTGAACCAGCACCAAGGGTAGACCCATGTAGAGCGTGTTTCAGTAATCCAGTCTCAAGGTAATAAAAGCATGGGTGACCGTGGCCAGGTCCAAGTCCGAGACATATGGTCTAAGCCGATGCACCAGATGTAATTGGTGAAATGCTCCCTTTGCCACAGCCGCCACCTGGGCATCCAGGTGGAGCTGTGGGTCCAGGAGCACCCCCAGACTCTGGACCTGAGAAACCATGGGAGGGCAGACCCCATCAATTATGGGGGCCACCACTCCCTCAGCCTTCCCCACAGCCATCACCTCTGTCTTGTCAGGATTTAGTCTCAGGCAGCTTGCCCCCATCCAATCCCCTACAGCGGACAAACACCTGGTAAGCACCGAGACTGCCAGACCTGAGTTGGAGGAAAATGAGAGATATAGCTGGGTGGCATCAGCATATTGATGACATCTCACTCCATACCCCCTAACAACCTCCCTATAGGCTGCATGTACACATTGAACAAGAGAGGGGATAAGATGGAACACTGCAGTACTCCACCCGTGAGGCCTTGGGGGGGGGGGATGAAAACTTCCCCCATCACCACATGCTGGGTTCTCCCAGGCCCAGCCAGGAAATAGTGGAACCATTCAAGAACAGGTCTGCCAATCCCTGCCCAGTCCCGCAGCCGAGTCTCCAACAGCTCATGATCAACAGTATCAAATGCAGCCAAGAGATCTAACAGGATCAATAGGGTCGAACGACCCCGGTCCAACTCACGGGAGAGGTCATCGGCCAAGGCCACATGCGCAATCTCCGTGCCATAACCTGGACAAAAGCCTGACTGCAAGGGATCGAGAAAGTTGACCTGGTCCAAATGCCCCTGAAGCTGCCGAGCCACTAACCGTTCAATAACCTTCCCTAAAAAGGGAAGTTTAGAGACTGACTGATAACTGGCAAGGGCGTCAACATCCAAAGATGGTTTCTTGAGCAGGGGCCGCATCACCGCCTCCTTGAGACAGTCTGGCACCCTGCCCTCCCCAAGGGAGGTGTTGACTATCCCCGCTAGCAGCGGCCCCAATGTCTCCCAATTCTGTGGGAGATTAGTCAGATAACTACTGCTGAGCATTCCAGGAAGACCTATGTCAAATACACATAGTATGCTCCACAATGGATTGTATCAGAGATGTCTTGATGAGTGAGGGCAGTGTAGAAAATGTGTGAGGGAACATCAAGAGAGCTAATTGACAGGCTTGCTCTAACAGATAGGGAAATATCAGCCTTTTTTGTCAGGGCATCAAAATAACCAAGTAAAGACACTGAAGTAGCTCATCATATTGGGTTCAGAAATACAACATATTATTAGTTCTAACTCTCCAAATACTTTCATGATTCGTATTGTTTAGTAGACATTTATTTGTATTTTCTATGGAGTAACTGTATAAGCTTAAGAAAAAGGCATGTGTGAGTCACAGCTCCACTAATAACTTATGAACATTCAACTGAAGAGGATGTTTGTCCACCATTTCAAGGACTGTACTTTAGAAATATCAATCCAATTTAGAAGACCCTTTTTCCTACCTGGAAACAGAGGGATCATTCACAAAGGAAAAGGCAGACATCTTGTAACCTCCAAGACTGTAACAATGTTAGGAAATTGTCTGACAAAGGCTTTTGCCTGAAGCAGCAATGACTATATTAAGAAGGAATTTAGGTAACATTCATTTTTACAGCCTATAGATGCTAGTGGAAAGATATTGGTAATTTTTACACAGATGCCTCCCCGCACTCTGTGTTCCAGTGGGTGTTGTGGGGCATCCGTGTAAATGGCCGGTGGGGGTGGGAGGATGGGTGTGCACCAGGTGTGCATCCATGTAAACACCATGGGCAGTGGGTGTTTATGTGTGCGCGCTCCCAATGCACATCCATCTACACCCACCCATATCCACCCATGGGGCCCTCCAGAAAACCAGAGAAGGTCCTGTGGGTGGAGATGGGTGTGTCTCAATGTAAATGGACACACACCCACCTCCATCCACCGTGGCCAAACACCCATCCCCCCACCCACCTCCGTCTGTGTAAAAATGGCTTTACAGAAGAGCTAAGCAGCCCAATTTACCTGTTTCAGCTCTAGTTAGCCAAATGAAGCATCCAATACTTGCTGGCATTTCTGGACTGCCCACTTTTATTTAATACCCACAATTTCAAGCATAGAAATTAGGCATTATTATTCCCTGTTATATCATGCATACAAAGGGAGGGGACAGCGCTGGCACTACCAAAGAGGCAACACAGGCAGCTGCCTAGGGTGACAACACTAGCCGTCTCCTCCTCTGGTAAGCATCGCAAAAGGATGGGACAGGAGAGGCAGGGGGAGCCAGGTCACCTAGGGTAGAAAAAATTCTTGCAGCATTCCTGGATGGGGGACTTGACAGAAACCTTGCTCTGTTAGAGCCATGCTGCCTGAGATCTGGTGCACAGACATAGGGGCTCTTTTATGGACAATCTCATTCCTTTAATATGTTTTAACAGGACAGTGGGATTTGAAAGCAAAACCAGTGCATGTTTCAAAGAGGATAACTGACGCAGGTTCCAAATCTCCAAAGGATTTATTTATTTATTTATTTATTTATTTATTTTATCCATTTATAACCCACCCCTCCTGAAAACAACTCGGGGCGGCTAACAATTTCAAAAACATAAGAAGTACAATGATATAAAATTTTAAACAATCATAATAATATAAGCAGTTGAAACAGGGCTAGGACAAAATAAAACAGTAAATAAGGGTAGGACAGAAATAAAAAAACATAACCCCCACTCCTCCCCTCCCCAAAGGCCTGGGTGAACAGCCAGGTTTTACAAACTCACCAGAATGTTAAAAGGCTTTGAACCAGGCGAGCTTCCTCCAGGAGGATATTCCAAAGACGCGGCCTGGCCACCGAGAATGCCCTCTCCATTGTGGTCCCCCGCTTAACACAGGGAACCTCCAAGAAGGCGCCCCCGGCAGACCAAAGGAGCCGCTCTGGGATGAGGAGGGCAAGGCAGTCCCTGAAGTATGAGGCACCCAGACCGTGAAGGGCCTTATAGATTAACACCAATACCTTGATTCTGGCTCGGCACGCTATTGGCAACCAGTGCAGAGTCCTTTAGGGACAACTAGGAAGCAAACCTCATAGTTGTTGGACTTCAAGGGTGAAGCTAGTAGCCTTGTCCCCTGGGGGAATGACACGAATCTCCAAACACAGGGTGTGGTGTTAAAACCAATAGGTTTATTTTCTAGACTGACACCAGCCACGGACAAGTATCAGCTGAGGGGACTCCAAATAGCTTACAAAGGAAATAGTTGCTGGGGTCCTGTCCCCTTATATAGGATTTAAGACTAAGAACCATAAAGATCAGAAATGATTGGTTAGAAACCAAATGGTACATCATTCATATGAATAAAACACCTCCTTTTTAAAGACCGTCTGTCAATTCTTACCATTGTACCAAAACAACAAGTTCTGTTTGGGGCCTTATCAAAAGACCATTTACTGTTTCACAGCTTTCAGTACTTCTTAAGTTTCCCATCTGGGCCCTAACAAAAAGTAAGAGAATCATACTATTGAACTCTAGCTCAAGCAATAGTTCTTTAGTTTCGACCATAGATCACAACCAAACTTTGACAGAAATAAGTATAAATTAAAATATAAAATACAGTCAATCCTCTCAAAAAATAACCAAACACGGTTAATTTCTACAGGAAATAAATTTATACACAATCAGCCTAAACAATCAGACTGAAATCAGACAAAAAGAGGTGGTAAAATTGATAGTCAAACTAATTAGTCAATCAGGAAAAAACTTTACTGTTCCGTAAAATGCCAGCACGGCCATATTTAGCTAACAATGGCCCAGTTTTGATTAGACACATCTGGAGTTAACTTAATCAGATAGTTAAATCTGTAAATTGAAAGAGCATGGACCAGATTCACTATCTTTAACACAATTGTTCATCACCCCACGGCCCTCCTCGGAACGGGGAGCAGCTCGAGGGCTGCGGCTATTGTCCCTCCCCCACCCTGGGGAGAAGGCATTTGGAGTCAAAAGGGGGACGCACAGCATGCAGGTGGAATGTGGCACGAAGCGAGCTCTCATGATGAGCGGGAGCCTGCAGCCACCATCTTGGCCCAGGCGCGGATCCCGCCATTCCGTGCCTGGGCAGCAATGATCGAGCACCCTCCCACCCTCCCTATATGCATTGTGGGTAGTACGGTCACTGAATTTGGGTTCAGGGCTGGGAAGGAATTTTGGCCTCCAAGATGATTGGCATGGGTCCTGGCTGGTTTTTTCGCCTTCCTCACAGTGTTGATTCATGTTTGGTTACAGGTGGGAAGGGGAATTTATAAGAGTTATAGCTGTCACACCGCAGGGGTCCTGTGAGTTAGGTAAGTTAGATGCTAGGAATAGTCTGGTGCCAGGTCATCTCCTTATGAGATGGGGTCCACGTGAAAGCTAGAGCTTGCCCGGCTGGTGTCATGCTAGACCCAGGAAGGGGGGGCCGCGGCGCAGCACCCTAGGACAGGGGTGGTCTGGGGTCCTCGCGGGCTGCGCTCACTTCCTTTCTTGGGTCACGGTAGGCAATGGCCTCCTGATCTGACTGAGGGCGGCTGGGCTTGCGTGACATTGCAGCAGATATAGTTAGTACGGTTGCGGTACTAAGGAACATCAGACCACCTTAAGTTTATTCTAGCTGAGTTATTAGTTAACAGATAAGGTTGACAGGACCCGGAGGGGCATAGTCCCCTCCTCCCCTGACAGGGCTAATAAAGTTGGTGCGGCCTGATTTAACCCATAAGAATGGTGTCTGTGTCTTCTTTCTGGGTGGGGGACAATTGATCATTGGGATTTGCAAGCAAAGAGGATAGTTTCAAAGCAAGATCCCAATGCAATTTTTCAGCCAAAGAGGTGACAATAATTTAGCTCATATATCTGACGTAGCCCTACAATGAAATAAATAATGAGGAAGATCCTCACTTTGCTACATACCACAGAAACAGAGCCTCTGGTCATGTGGGATTATCTTGTATATACCATCTAAGATGACAGAGGGCATCTGCTGAAATCTGAGAAGAGTCAGGGCTCTCTGGATTGGGTAGTTGCTGACAGAGGTGAGGTAAAATTCAAGTTGATGTTGCAGCTTAATCCTGCTGTACCAAGGGACACTTTTTACTGATGATAAAGCAGCCAGATCCGCTTGCATGTAGATATCATCTTGCAAGCATCTTTTAATTATGACCTTAGCTTTACTAGGATCTAAACCTTGAAAAAATTGAGCAGAGAGGCTTGCTGCTTTAAGGAGCTTGTCATGGTTGGTCCTCCATAAATAATCACAATTAGACTGCTCCTGCTCGATCCAGCGAAGTTTAGGTAATCATGTATTTGATAGCAATACTAGCAGCAGGAGCTTTAGCCAATAAAAAAGCAGGTTCAGATGGGCCTTCATTTGTATAGGCAAAACACCCATTTCAGACATAATAAGGGCTGAGGGAGTGATCAAGGGAACACCAGAATAGATTTGAGGAGTTTATTCTGAAAGACCTTCATATCAATTTGGGAATAGGAACCCCATATTTCAGCACCATAAAGAGCCTGAGGGCACAGTTTTTGTCCAACAAGAGTTAAGCCTGGTACTACCATCTTTCCTCCTACGGTCGTTCAGAATTTTGCTACCCCATTAACAGATTGGGCCAACCTCTCTAGCTAATCCAGGATGGATCCTGGTTTGGTTCCATGGCCAGGTCCAAGATGGAGAAATTGAGGCCTTACGCGGCACCTACAATCACTATTTATTCCTCCCATATGCTCCATCCTAAGAGAAGGAATAATGACCAACTGCTCTCACCTAAATGTTCCCTCATTTTGAATTTATGGTACATCTCTGAACACTTGTGAAGGATTTTCCTTTTTTCTTGAAAGCATTAGTGATTTTTTTGGCTGCAAAACAGGGCAATTTGATCAACAATACAAATTAGATGGAAGTTCTTTTAGTCACACCTTAAGTAGAATCAAATCTTTATTTTCCTCCCTCTCCTAAGGAATAGATCTTCACCCAAAAATTTGGGCAACTCCAACAACTCTGACTTCCTTGAATTGACACAGCCCCTTTGGAACACCATCAATGCCCAAACAGGCCCTGGCTGGCTGCTCAAACATGCCAGCACACCTTTGAAAGTGATGGGCTCTAGGTGAGCTCTTCAGTGGTTGTTGGGGGTGACAACAACCTTTGAAAGTGCCAAGCCCCAGCTGGGCTCTTCTGAGGCCTGTCACTTTCAAAGGCTGCTTTTCTCCTATAGCACTTCTCAGGTGAGAGGGTATGGTCAGGACCTGGCACTTTCAAAGCCACTACTAGAGCTGCAAATGAGCAACAGAAGATTCAGGCACCCTTGAAGAATCCGGGACTCAATGGGCTGCTCAAACATGCTGGTTGGCCTTTGAAAGTGATAGACCCCAGCTAGGACTTCTGTGGGAGGGGAGTGCTGGCCTGTCACTTTCAAAGGCTGCTGAGAGGTGCTGTAGGATGGAAAGTGCTGGCTGGCCTTTCAAAGTGACTGCTCTGGCTGATTCAACTGTGGAGCCACAGTGGTCCCAGCCTGTGTCTATCACTTTCAAAGGCTGCTTCCTGACCACAGTACCACATGGTCAAGCCCAAGCCTGCTTTTGAAACAAGCTCTGTAATGCTCCCAGCTGGGGCTTGTCAGTTTCTCTTTGTAAAGCTTGCATTTGGAGGCATCAAGCACCTGATTGGTCCTTGTGTAGTCCATCAGGTGCCCCCAAACTGTGGACATTACCCATGCATATTAATTTTAGTACCCATTGCAGCACTATGGAGGATACAGCAATTACTTGGAGCACCTAATCAAAGAACTAGAACTCTTTTCACTACAGTTGCCTGTCAGATTTTTCCAAAATGTTATGTTTTGTAACCTGCCATGAACCCTCGGGACAGTGCAGACTATCACTCCAAATAAATAAATCAGAGCCCAATACACTCTGAGCATAATACAATTCATGGATCTCCTCAATGTCTTTATCTTTATTTCAGACCAGGAATACACATTTTTACAATTCTTTGATAAACTTTTGTTATTTTGTAATAAAATAACTGCAATAGTAATAACATGGTGTTTAGCATATTTTATTCATAAATTTAAATGTGTTTTACAAAAGAAAGTATCCAACTTAGTAAGCAAACCTAAGCAAATACTGCAAATTTCCACAATTTTTGCAGGCTTCAACCTTATTTATGCCTTTGGAGATTCTCTCCCACATGGTTTTTGTTTACAAGTATGCCTGAAGAATTACTGTTTTTACAAATATGTATCATCATGTGGACAATGAATAGTGTTCTCAAAGCACCTCAATGTGCATATCCTGGGCTCTATCCCAAACCCCGCACACTACGCAAACAGCACACACACATCTTGTATGCAACCTGCATTTGTGAAACCCACATGAATCTTGCACTCACCCGTGCAGTCGAGGCTATGGCTCATGTGCAATCCATGTGTATAAGATGCACATTCAGGGGTTTGGGATTGATCCCTCTGTCTGCAAAAAAATCCAAATTAAGAGCATTAGGAGCCCTAAAAGGTTTGGGCACCACATATCTGAAGGACGGCCTGTCCTACCATGTTCCATTGTGACCCCTGTGGTCGGCAAGGAGTGCCCTCTTGCAGGTTCTAGGGATGGGCGAACATGGTTCGGAAGTTCGGACCGAACTCGACCAGTTCGGTTGACTGAACCAAACTTCCGAACCAAACTTGATTTTCGAACCGAACCGAATTTCCGAATTCGGTTCTGTTCGCCCATCCCTAAAAGATAATATTCCATTTAGTTCAATGGTGTTTGAATTTCCGAACTTTGTTCCGAAGTTCCGAGTTCGGAAGGTCAACTCAAATAGTTCGGTCGACCAGACCGAACTTCCGAACTGAACCGAACTTCCGAACTGAACTGAACTGAATTTCTGAACTCGGTTCTGTTCGCCTATCCCTAGCAGGTTCCAGCTGCTACTCTTGTCTATAGGATGGGGGTGTGCAGGAGAAAATTCTTGGTCACTGCCCCAGTTTTGTGGAACTCTCTTCCCCAGGAGGTTCATCTGAGCCCAGGCCTAAGCATCTTCTGGTAGTGGTGCAAAACCTGTTTTGTTTAAAAAAGCATTCAATGGAGGGGGGCGGGAACGAGGGATCCTTTAATATTTAGGATCATTCTTGATTCTGTGTTCATGATGCAGGAAAATGAAATAAAAAATAATACTGAAACACAAGAGCCCTGGTCCATGGTACCTGCATGGCCTGCACATGCTGCACAAGCACAAAGCACATGAACACATGCACAGTGCAACCGCTGTGCATGTGTTGTGTATGTGCACCCAGCGCACAGGCCTAGAATCAGCCCCTAAATCTGAAGAGAAGGAAATAGAAACTTGTACTAAGGCTATGTCCCCAGGTGTAACGCTTTCAGGGAACAAATTAAATTAAAATGATCCTGGACAGTGACATTGTTAGTGAGCTAACTCAGCTAATATGATGGGATTTGAGTGATCTTGTCAATTTAAATGAATCACAGAAAAAATCCTTTTAAGAGCAACTGCAAGTACTAAAAGGATTACACTTTTTTTTAAATGGAAATTGGCTGTAAGTCCAAACATCTCAGAGAGGTACACCAGGTTAAGTGAGTTAGGAAAGCTGGACACAGATTCCCGTAAGTTTAAAAAGAAGAGCAGAAGGATTTTAAGGAGATTTTAATGTATTTCTGGAAGCATCTAACTAACTCATTTTCAGTACCCTACCCAGAAAGTGATATTAAATTTACTTCTGTTTGCAGTATAGTGTACACACATTTCCCTATTTGCTCCTTTAGGAAATATATTATAAAGAGGAAAAAAGATTTGCATTCTAATACATCCACTTCTGGGACAATAAGAAATGAACCATTATAATCCTACAGTGTGGATTAGAACTGATGAATAGCTTGAGTATATGCATATAAGCATGAAAAGACGACAACTTCAGGTTTGGAAATATCATTTGTTTTGCTAATCATGTACAAAAATCAACTTAACATGTAATATTATTAATGAAGTGCTCAGCTGAGCAAAAACTATAATTAAAAATAAATACAAATCAAAATTATTTCCATAATTAGATATGACAGTATCTCTACAAGTTAGTAATTTATGAGCATGCACAAATCACTCCAACTAATATAAAATACTGCAGAGACCAGAACTTTCATTTCCCATTCTTTACAAAGAATATTCTAGCAACCAAATTCTGCTTTGCAAATTATCACCTTGTCATTGCTCAAATTCCCATAACTGTCTTTGTATCAATTCACTTCCTTACAATGCCTCAAGCAAATTTAAAAATACCCATTTATGTTTAACAGTCCATGATGAGTCTGTTGGCCCTTTTGGATCATGGTAAAATTAATCACCCCGTATTATATTAGCAAGTACAGAGTAAAATAAAATGCATCTTCTAAATTTCAGGGGGCAAACACACGTCGCAGAAAACATTATCTTTCATCAAGTATTTTAGCACATCACAATGAAGAAATATTGCCTTCTGGTCAGGGAATTTCTAGTTATTATAAGGCTAAGAAAAATACATCTGTCAGTTAACAATGCTTACATGGTAACCTGTGTAGTATACGCAAAGCACGCTCATGAAAGTGATAGTTAGCATATTGATTCTATGGAGATAAAACACAGGGTATTTTTTCCAGTTTTTTTCAGAGCATTTTCATTTTAGGAATTTTGTACATAATGGTGATGATTTAACTCTTTATATAAAGGATATAAAGAATTATGTTCCTAATCTGTTGTAATACCGTACCTAAGAAGTTGTTCAGTATCCATCAGTATCTTATACAGATTGCATGGTTCCATATTTGCTCCCCTAAATGGGTGTTTTTACACACACATTTCTCCTGAATGTTTGCTGTTACATCCTGAACTTTCTGTGTGTAATTTCAGATATTACTAAAACAACTTTCACCACAGTGAACCCCAGTGGATTCCCTGTGGTGGTGGCGTTTCCATGAACGTCTGTTTGGTCCCGGCCAGATGTTCACCACGGTGAACCTCCAGCTGGGATCAAGCTTGACCACTGGGTGATTTTAGACGTGACGGGGCATCCATTGGCCCAGGCATGGAATCACCTTTTGATTCCCCGCCAGAATCAAAACGGACCAACAACAGATGAGTCGGCTGATCCTGGAGGGGAATCGGGGGAGGGGGCAGGGCTGCGCAGTGCAGCGCAACGTGTGGCCACACAGCCCCGCTGCCCACCCTCCGGGAGACGGGTGGGCGCAGCAGCCAAAGGGGCCGCTGTGCCCAATCCCATCCAGGGTCTGGACTACGGCCCAGAATCGGCGGCGGTAACAGACATTACTGGCCGCCAATTCTGGGCCGTGGTTCAATTAACCACGCTTTCGGAGATAGTGCCAGGACCATCCTCGAAAGCATGGTTATTTTGCTTACCACTGGTGGTTCACCATGGTGAACATCTGGCAGCAAGGAAACACATGTTACGCGACCTTCTGCCACCACAGGGGATTGTCTGTGATTGACTGTGATCGCGTAACGTCTGAAAACACCCACTGTTCTCAACCTCCGGCCAGCTGAGAACCGTGGTTAGAGTGGCCATGATCCGGGATGGGCCAAAAGTAATGTGTGTTACCTTTGGCCCACCCCGGATTGTAGCCCCAACTGTGACATGGGATTGGCCGCAGCGGCCTGATTGGCCTCTGTGCCTGCCTGTCTCCTGAAGGGCAATTGGTCAGGGGAGCACGGGGAGGCAGGGCTGTGTGACCGCATGTCGCACTACACAGCCCCGCCCCCTCCCTGATCCCTGTTAGCGATCAGGCCGACACATCTAAAAGCCAGCCGGCCTGATAACGGACTGGGATCCGAGACGGATCCTGGTCCAGGGTTCAGCGTGGTGGACCGAAATTACCCTGTGTGTCTAAATCACTCACCCAGATCTTAAACATCTGGCTCTTTGAACTTCTGTGTAGAACTTCTCCCAGAACATTTGTGCTTAAAAAGTTCTCCTGGTGAACTGTTTTGCTCCAGGCAGCTGTGGTCACTTAGTTTCCATGGTAGCCTGTCACATCTACAGCTGCGGCTAATTTAGGCTGTCTCAGGACAGTGTGTGTGTAAAAAATGCATCCAGAACTTACTTGTGGACTTGTAAACCCAGAAGATTGAAAAATCCGAAACTTTAAGTTGTGTGTAAAAATGCCCAATGCCTGTACCCAGCAACCCACAATTATTATAAGGAAAAAAATATTAATTATTTATAGTGAGAAGTAGCATTTTGTATTAGACTTTTTAAAAGTGGTCAACTGATCATTTAAATATTTGTCAAATATGGTCAAAAAATTTAAAACATTAATTTATTATATCTGTAACAAGAAAAATATACTTTATAATCTTTAATATGTTGAATAAGAACATAAGAAGTGCAATACTGGGTTGGAGCACTGATCCATCTAGCCCAGCATCCTGTCTCTGACAGTGGCCAGCTTCAGTAGCTCAAGAAAAGTATGTGTATAGGTCAGGAAGGTGTGGTCCCATCTCCTGCTGACTATTCCCAGCTACTAATAGCCAGAGGTTTAAAACACAACTAGTAGGCTCTATCCTCTGAGAATTGTCTAATTTCCATTTGGCTGTGCCCAATCCCGTATCACAGTTGGGGCCACAATCCGGGGTGGGCCAAAGGTAACACACATTACTTTTGGCCCATCCCGGATCATGGCCACTCTAACCACGGTTCTCAGCCGGCCGGAGGTTGAGAACAGTGGGTGTTTTCAGACGTTACGCTATCACAGTCAACGGTTCCTCGCCGACAGATGCTGCTGACTTTCACAGCCTCCTCTGGTAATGAGTTCCACAACTGTATTGTCTGTTGTGTGAAAAAATACTTCCTTTTATTTGTTTTAAATCTGCTGCCATTTAACTTCAGAGAGTGTCCCCTTGTTCTGTCCTGAGAACAGGCAACCAGCACTTCCTTGTTTACTTACTCCAAGCCACATATTTATTTATTTATTCATTTATTTGCCGTCCCCCTCCTGCTGTAGTAGCTCGGGGCAGCTTACAACATATTAAAAACATATAAAAGTATAATACGAACATAGCTAATAACAAATAACAAATAAATAACAATATAAAAACAGCAATAAAAACTCTAAGGCAGAGTTTTAAAAACCCCTCACCCAACTCACCCCTCCCCCCCCATCACCGATCTCCCTTGTTAAAAGTTTGGCAGAACGGCCAGGTTTTGCACTGTCTTCAGAAAGAGGGGAGGTCTGGGGTCAAGTGCACCTCTGTCAGGAGGGAGTTCCACAGCCGACTTTATAAATTTCTATCATCCACCCATAATCACCTCTTCTCCGAGCTAAACAATCCTAACCGGTTATACTTATGCCTAGTGACAAAAAAACCCAAAAAACCAAGTTACTCAACTGTAAAAAAAACCAACCCACAACTCATGCCAATTATTTTGGCTTTCCCTGGCTCTTCATCACTCATTATGTCTCACCTGCTGGAATGTGAGTCTTTAAATTATGAAATATCTCAGTATAAAGTATTTCATTCAAACATACCGATCTAACTGCTTCTAACTGCTACTTCTAACTGCTACTTTTCCAGTTCTACTTCTGTTACTTTTCCAGAAAATTAAATTGAATCACAATGTTTCCAGGAATGTTGTCCTCTCTATCCCATGACTTCACCATATTTTCAAATCAGGATATAGACACTAGGGGTGTACAGCACGAACCCCATTCATTTTTGCTTTCATTTACAAAAATAACCCCTTTGTTTTCTGGAGTTTTCATAAAGGAAAATGTTCATTTTTGTCATTTTTGAGGATTTTTGTTTATTTTTATTAAAAAATTAAAAATAAAAATCACTGTGCATGCACAAAAAGGCCACCAGACCATTCTGCATATACACAGCCCTTTTCCAAAATGGCACCAACAGTGTTGGGAAAGGGAAGCTGGTCTGTGCATGTGCAAAATGGCCACTGCACATGCACATAATGGCTGCCCTTCTCCAAAATGACATCAACACTGCTGGCACACTTTGGGAAAGGGCATGCATGCACACAACTAGGGGTTGCAATTAGTTTTCGTTATCATGATAATGAAAACAAACAAAAAATAGTTTTCATTTTGGTTGTTGTAACAATGAAAATGAAAAATAAATAAATAATGTAAACAAAAAATGAAAACCAATTTTTGTTTTTGAAATAATGGGAGGAAATGGAAAAACCTATTTTCATATATAACTTTTTTATTTCTTATTCAGTTCTGATTAAACTTGGGGAGATTGTACCCCCAAGTAAGGGCACTAGTTGTATTATAGTGTGGAAAGATTAGATAAAGGGAGCCAATTTTATAAGCACTTGAATGTTGTGATTTTAAGAAAAGCTGCATACACATTCCTGGATACAACTTCTTTAGCTTCCATCCAATTTACATGAAACCTGGAAAGATTATGACCCTCCACAAGATTACAAATTGTGCTGATGTTTAGAATGACTGGATAAAGGGTCCTAATGTTATAAGACATTAACTTGAAAATTCATTTCCAATTGTAACATTTTGATACTCCATCCTGTTTACAAGACATATGGCAAAAATGTATCCCACATCTTCCCTGTTAACTCTGCCAAACTAGAGGACAATTTTATAAAGGGCCCCAATTTTATAAGCAATTGAAGTTGTCCCCTTGAAGACCACTATTCAGATAAATAGCAGCACATGCAGTGCCAGTCAGAGGCAGGCACCTGGCATGGCAGTGGGATTGAGACTGTAGGATGAGGAGAAGCACGGACACATTCACTGACAGACACATTCACTGGCCAAATACTGTGTACATCCAGCTTTACAGGACAAATTGGTGGTGGCTTCGAGGTAGGCATAGGGGGTGGCCCTGAGGTGGGCATAGAATCACATCCAGCAGCACTGTGACAGGGAACGTAAGAGAAACTCTATTGGCTCTTTCCTAAACAGATACTTCCAACTACCCAGTAACAAGTGGGGGAGAGATGTTGGGATGGTCACAGCACAGAATGAAGATATTTGGTTGACATTTCTGCTGGCCAATTGACATCACTAACAGATTTTATACCATAGTGACATGTAAGAGAATCCCTGGAATAGGCTCATTCTCTACGTATGCTGTGCTAGCTTATACAATCAGGACCCTTTATCATATCTTTCCGATATTTGGCAGAGATGATCCTAAAGGTGTGAGATACATTCCTGCCAAATTTCATGTACACTGGTGGGACTACAAAGGTGTTACAGTCAGACATTTCTTCAGGACTTGCTTGCTAAGTTTAAGCCTTTGAGATGTGTTAGGCCATTGTGTTCCTAATCTCTTGTGATACCGTAGCTAAAAAAAAATAAATGTTTAGTATCACTATACCAATCAAATTCCAAACCATTCATGAAGCATAAAAAACTTTAAGAATAATATACACTAGTTTGTTTAAGTTTCCTTAGTGAGTATTCCTAGAACAGCACTCACCTACCATCTGCTGAGCATCCCCGATGCTCGTTCCCTTGCCACTGCTGTCTTTGCTGTCTGGGGGTCCTGTAGACCACCTGCGGAGAGAAGGAGAGTGGGGATTGTAAGCGAGGTGAAATTGACATTTTTCTTTGTCCTCCCTTCCCCCCCATACCGGTTACCAGAAGTACAGAGGGGTATTTAAAGAACAGGCCGGTGGCTGTGCCGAGCACAGCACTCACCTACCATCTGCTGAGCATCCCCAAGGCTCGTTCCCTTGCCGCTGCTCTCTTTGCTGTCTGGGGGTCCCACGGAGCACCTGTGGAGAGAAGGAGAGTGGGGATTGTGAGCAAGGGGAAATTGACATTTTTCTTTGCCCTCCCTTCCCCTCCCCCCATGCACCGGTTACCGTAAGTACCAAGGGGTATTTAAAGAACAGGCTGGAGGCTGCGTCGCAGGCTGCAAACCGGCGGCTGCGAGCCGAAGGTCCGCGGCCAAAGGGTGCGGCCCTTTGGGGCCCTTCGGGGTCTGGAGGGGGAGGAGGGGGGAAGCTTTGTTGAAAATAAGGGATCTTTGTGTGACTGGGTGATTGGTTGGAGGGGGTCAGGATGTTACATTGCCCCCTGATAATATGGATAGAGAGATGAGGCAGGGGGTATTGGGCGAGACTGGGGGGAGGGTTTATTCACGGGCTTTGTTGCGTGTGGTAATGGGGGATAGTGGAGGGGGGGAGGAGAAAGGGGTGGTAATGGAGGTAGAGAAGCAGAGGGGGGTAGTATTTTGTGGAAATGAGAATAGGGGAGTTATGGAGAGGGGTCCGCGGTTGGTTATGGAAGATGGTAGGGGGGAGTTATCTCTTGGTGGTGTGTCTTGGGTGGGTTTGGTGATGGAGACAGGAGAGTGGGAGGAGTTGGATGAGCTGTATATGACTAATGATGTAGGGTTAGTGGGACCATCTCCCCCTGGTGAGAGAAGGGTGGAGGTGGTCAGGTGTTCCCTGGTGGCAGCAGGGGACGAGTTGGTGGCTGGTGGGACCTACCCCGTTATTGTGGGGAAGGTCATAGAATGGGATATTAGTTGAGTCATAAAGGAATGTGTTTTTTTGAAAAATTGTGAAATTTTTGTGTATGCTGTATTTAAATTGTATATTTTGTTAGCAATGCTATTTTTGTAATTACTTGGGTCCCCTGCATGGAAAAACCCAAAATATATTATGTGTTGTAAGCCGCCTTGAGTCCTGTGGAATAAAAATGGAAATGGAAAATGGAAAACTGCCACTCTCTTGCCTAATACAACTTCAATGACATTCTGGGAAAATATGTTTTTTACACACTTGGGACCCATAAGTGCATGCACAAAGTGCAAACTGCATGTGTGCATTAGGTGCAGGATATTTGCATATTGTGATACCACTACGTGCGATTCATGCTGCATACCATGGTGTGCATGTATCCTGCACCTGGTGCGCAAGCAATGTGTGCTTGGTGTGTCCACTGTGTGCAATGTGTGCTTGGTGTGTGCTTTGTCCCTTGGTCCACTGTGTTTTCTATGCATGATAAATGTACATATGCCAAACGAACACTGCTTTCATTGTAGAATGAGGTAAGATACTTCAAGAATCAGCACAGGTAATATATTGCTGATTACAAATGAATAATAATAATATGCATTTGCTATATGGCTACTATATCTCCTCCTACCTCTCTGACCGCTCCTTTAATGTGTCTCTCTTCAACTCCACCTCCTCCTCCTTCCCCCTCTCAGTTGGCGTTCCTCAAGGCTCTGTTCTTGGCCCTCTCCTCTTCTCGATCTATACCTCATCCTTAGGCAAACTCATTGCCTCCCATGGCTTCCAATACCACCTCTATGCTGATGACACTCAACTCTATCTCTCTACTCCCTCTCTCTCTCCCTCTGTTCAAGCTCGTCTCATCAACTGTCTCTCTGACATCTCTACCTGGATGTCTCAACGTCAACTCAAACTCAACATGGCTAAAACTGAACTCCTTATCTTCCCCCCTCATCCTTCCTCTCCTTCCTCACTGTCAATAACTATTGATGGAGTCACCATCCTGCCTGTCCCCCAAGCCCGTAGCCTAGGCTTCATCTTTGACTCACCCCTTTCTTTTAAACCCTACATTGACTCTGTTGCTAAATCCTGTCGCTTCTCCCTCCATAACATTGCTAAGATTCGCCCTTTTCTCTCTGTCTCGTCTGCCAAAACTCTTGTTCATGCTCTGGTCATCTCTCGCCTCGATTACTGTAACCTCCTTCTCACTGGCCTTCCCCGGTCTCACCTTTCTCCCCTCATCTCTGTCCAAAACTCTGCTGCCAGGGTCATCTACCTCGCCAGTCGCTTCGACCATGTGCAGCCCCTCCTCTCTTCGCTTCACTGGCTTCCCCTTCCTGAACGAATCCTGCACAAGCTCCTAGTCTTCACCTATAAAGCTCTTCACAACCTTGCTCCCCCCTACCTCTCTGCACTTATCGCCCTCCATACTCCAGCCCGTGCACTTCGCTCCTCCTCTGTCCCTTCTCTCACCCTTCCACGCCTTCCCTGCTCCCCTAAGCGCCTTCGTCCCTTCTCACTTGCTGCCCCCCATGCCTGGAACTCCCTCCCTGTCCACATCCGCCTTGCCCCCTCCCTTCATACCTTCAAATCTCTCCTTAAAACTCACCTCTTTCGCTCTGCTCTGTCTGACTCTTTATCCTGCTGAGCCACTATTCCTATACCTACGATCGGTTTACCCTTATCCTTGCAACATGGACCTGCCTGCTGTCATTCTCATCGTAACCAAGCCAAGTACGTGCACTTGAGACCTCGCATCTTCATGAATGTTAGACCCCTTGTCTCTCCCTCTGTTCCCCTTCCTAAGTCTCTCCCCCAGCTCCTGTCTCTCAGATTGTAAGCCCTAGGGGCAGGGACCGTGTCTATTTTATTACTTTGTAAAGTGCCATGTACACTGCTGGCGCTATATAAATGTTTGTTAATAATAATAATAATAATACTGAAACAGCAACATTCATACACAATCATAGTCTTTCAAAATTAGTCCAAATAGATCAGTTTGATAATCAGAGGCTAATCATTACAGAGTAGGTAATAAGGATAAATGACAAAGGTTCTTTTTACATGGGCCGCAGCACAGGGGAGGTGGTGGTGTCAGTGTGCGCTGCGGTCCGTGTGTGGTGGGGGGGAGGGTGTAGATATGTGTGCACACCCATCTACACCCACCTCCACCCATCAATATGCACAGAGCAACCATTGTTTTTTCCCTGGGTGCTCCCTGTGTGAGGAATGGATGGAGGTGGGTGTGCATGTGTGTGTACGGGAGCATGCACACCCAGCCACCCACCATTGAGTTTACACAAGAAGTACTCATGCATGAACACCAAGATTGTTGTTTTTCACAACGGATCTGTGCTCATGTTCAGTTCCCTTCTACTGTCCTGGTCCCCTTAGCCCCTGGGACTGGATTGGATAGGGGGGTGTCAGGGGTTACTTCCCTCCTATCCTCCCCAGCATCAAACCCGCCCAACAGTCACTGGACAGGCAGCTCTGGCAGCACAGCATGAGCCCAGGGCATTGGGAGCTGCCTCTGTAGGTGGGGCCTGATGATCTGACAGGCCTGGCTCGCAGAGGAAGGCACCACCATGTTCGGCTCGGACTTTCTGCCAGAGCCACTGTTCCAGTGACTTCTGGGCAGGTGAGTGAGTCCCCTGATCTTCCCTCCCATCTCCTGGGTTATCCTATTCCTTCCCCCTCTCTCCTGGGCTAGGTGGGGGGGTGCCTACTCCCTCTCCCATGCTCCCTCCCTTTTCCATGCCCTCTTCCCTCCTCAGGAACTCGTGCAGTGTCAGCAGCAGCAGCTTCTCCACCTGGCTCTCCTGCCAGCTCCTTCTGGTCACTTCCAGGCCCTCCACATGGAGCATCCCAGGGCAGTGCAGCCGGATGATGTCATTCAGCCATGCCACCCTGGGAGGCCCTATGTTGTTGGCCTGGAAGCAGCTGGAAGGAGCCGGTAGGAAATCCATCTGGAGAAGCTACTGCTACCCTTGCCAGATAAATCCCCCTAAACTCCCTCCATACCAAGTGCCATTCCCCCTCATCCCATCGGTCAGGCTAGGCGGGGGTGTAACTCCCCCCCTCCTCTACCTATGCTCCCTCTCCGCAAACTAACGTTAGTTTAACTAACATTAAATTTGAATGTACATGTTCACATTTAATGTTAGTTTTAACTCACGTGACAGGGCTTGATTTCCCAGCCCTGTCATCCATGATTAAATAAACCTTAGTTTGCATGATGGATGAGGAAGACTGATTGCCCACGTTACATAAACTAATGTTAGATAGGACTTAACGTTAGTTTGTGTAATGTGGGTAAGCCACCTTAGAGGCTAAAATAGCCATACAAAGCACCCCAATAGTAATCACACAATGGGCTGGAGTTTTTGTGAACTTTTTAAACTCTTGGACCATGCAGTAATTCATTGAAAAGCACCTCATGATATTATCACGGGGCTATCACGTGGAACAAACATTCAGATGACCAAAAAAACCCACAGCAATCACATGACTGCCACAAAATTATTTTCCATAGCTTTCAGAGCCTCACTTTGCAACATCTGAAAACATATATTCAAATAAATAAAAATAAAAAAACAAATAAGATTTTGGGGATACTTTTCCAGTAGAACATTGTACTAATTTTCCTCCAAACTTTGGCCTGTGTAAGTATTGAGTTATGCTTCAGAATATTCTGCATTTAATATAGAGAATAACAATATAATGCTATTTCCGTTCAGAAATGCTATGTTTTCTTTGCTGTAGCCATTGTTTTTGAAACATTTTTCAAAAAACTGCAACAAAACCTAGGCAAACTGAGATAATTTCTTATAGGCCCTTTCTGAACAGTTGCGGGTATGTGCTGTGGGGGAATGGATGGGCGGCTTGGTGGGTGGGCTGTGCGTGGGAGTGCATTCCCACGGGCCCCCACCCACCTCCACACACACAGCGCATTGGGCATTGGCGCCCGTAGCTCCATGCATGGGGGGTAGAGGTGGGTGGAGCACTGGAGCATGCATGAATCACCACCCACAGCATTACCATGGGTGACCCCCAATTCCCCTTGCACCTGTCACAGGCACGGCCCCCACCCGCACACGTTAGAGGGGGTGGGGCATGTGAAAACAGTCATAGACACAAAGTTCCAATTCAAAGGCTGTGTTTATCTGTATTTGATTTCAAAGAAGTGACACTAAACAGCCACGGTCTCACATATCGTTGTGAGCACATTACACCAGTGCTCCGTTCACTGCACTGGCTGCCTATTGTCTTCCGGGCCCAATTCAAGGTGTTCGTGCTGACCTATAAAGCCCTAAATGGCCTGGGCTTCATTTACCTGTGGAACTGCCTCATGCCATGGTGTTGCCCCTACGGTCATCTGGGGATGCCGACTCGAAGTCCCCCGGGATTCCCAGGTGGCGACAATGGGGAGGGCGTTCTTGGTGGCTGCTCCTAGGCTGTGGAACTCCCTCCCGATGGAGGCCCGCCTAGCCCCAGACCACCCTTCTTTCCAAAGACAGTGTAAGACCTGGCTATTCCGCCAGGCCTTTGGGGAGGGAGACGAGGAGGGAGGGTCAGTGTTGGGGGCGGGAGTATTGGGTACCTGGTTCTGCTCTTTCAATAAGTTATTAACTTTTAATAAGTTTTATGATTGTTACATATCTGATTTTAATTGTTGAATTGTAATTTAAATTGTTGAAGTGTATTTTAAACATTGCTGTGATCCGCCCCGAGCTGCTATTGTGAGCAGGAGGGATCGGGCTATAAATGCTTTGAATGAATGAATGAATAAATAAATAAATAAATATCTGAAATAATGCTTCCTCCCATATGCTTCATCAGGTTCCTTGAGGATTCATGGATCCATGATCCACGATCCAAGAGAGAACACCATCTTGCAGATCCCATTAGTGAATCAACTCCATACAGCAAGAGTATGCAGATAGATATTCTTAGTGGCTGGCTCCATGCCTATAGAAATCCCTTCCTCTGGAGGTTCATCAGAGTGAGCATTTGCTGGAAGCATTGTAAGAACTTTTTGGTTGGCCGGACTTTTAAGGACAGGGTCTGGAAGGGTTGGTTTTTTTAGGGGATTTTTATTTATTTGTTTGTTTATTTATTTATATCTATTTTGTATGATTATGATTATATATATATATATTTGCGACCATAGGCCATATCACACACAACAACAACACATTACATGTACAATAATGCCTGAATAATAAAACCTTGTACATCAAGGGAAAAAACAAAACTATTACAAAGCAAACATAAGCCAAAAAATTACATCACTGTACCACAACCCCAAAAACCTGATCAGCAGGTGATTTAAAGTGCAAAAAGGTTGATCAGAGATTTAAAGCTGCTGCCAATTGCCGGCGCACCCACTCCCTCACCCCGAAAGCAAGACAGGACACGATTTGGATTTATATGGCCGCACCCTTTATTATCCAATTATAACAGTCAAATTAGGTGAAGGGGTGACATCGCCTATTGCGATACAGGTCCAGTATCAATCATAACCCATAACTTCAACAGAGGGGGTTGCAAAATGCCTTCGCCAGCCTCCTCAACAGTAAACGTCTTCCTTTCGTCCAGCGCCGGGGGCGCGGCCAAAAGGGACATTGTCCATCCGGACCTGAGTAAGAATTGAGGTGTCTGACAGTGGGAGGCCTTACAATGCCCTGCCACTCTTGCTGACACCCCTTTTCCAGGGAAACCAACACCCCGTGTGCCATACCCTGCCCCACGGTACACGTGGCTTCCCCATCCCTTAAGGAGATGACTCCTATCTTACCTTAACCTACTTTAAACGATACTGGACCCCC
>QEPC01004745.1:473108-496594 GCA_003113815.1 Sphenodon punctatus
TTCGGTGTTCGGTGTTCGGTCCGTTCGGTGCATTCGTGTTCGTGTTCGTGTTCGTGTTCGGTTGTCCGAACAGGCCGAGTTCGGGCCGAACACCGAACTACCGAACTGCGTTCGCCCATCCCTAGTAAAAGGATCAACATGAAGATAAACAACATACAGTAGCTATTCAATTACTGAGAATCATTCCTAGTGTATAGACCAGTTTGGGTACAAACAGTAGTGCTGGACAGTGGTGGCTCTTTTACTGCAGGAGCAAGAAGGGAGCAGGAATCACAGAGGATGCAGAGTTCATGTGTCTACCCCCTAGGGTTGGTACAATTTGTGAGGGCTGCGGTGCCCCCAAATCATCACTGGTGTTATGCTCACTGTATCTTTCAGCTTGAATAAAAACTTATTATTTATGAAGAAATAATGGTGATTTTTGACAAGGGTTTCTTAATAAATAATAAACAAAATAAACGGTTACCAAAATGGCATGGTCTATGGTCCTGAATGTTGGTTTGTCCAACTTCTTACAACTAAAAGGAGCCTGTCTTGTAGACAGCACAGAACATCTATCCTCTGAATATCAGTCCTGGTTTAAGTGTCTCCATCATGCACATCCAGACTCAGACAGGCACCCAAAATAACTAGACACTTCTGAATTTCTTGGCCTATATTTCTAAAAGCAAAGGTTAATAATAGCGACAATACACTTCTTCCTTATGATTAGGATAATTCTACGAAATAAGTAATATTCTATACTAATCACTCTCACATCCTACCCATGAAGAAAACATCTTTTAACCCTTGCAAATCCTAATTACTTGTATTTTATAAATGTGACTTGTAAGAACTTGAGAGTCAAGACACATCCCCTAATCAGGAGCAAATCCTAGTATGAAATATTATTTACTACGGTAATGGACAACCCTAAGTCATTGCAGGGTGTAACACTCTTGGGAGTGGATTATGCAAAGGCAGGTGTCTGTCCCTTTAAGGGATTGAAGAGTAAAGGAGCCAATTGTGTGAGGGGTGTTTTAAATTTGTTTTAATAATAATATTGGAATTTTTTAGATTTGTAATGTGGTTTTTATATTGTTTTAAATTGTTTTATTTTGTGTTGGAAGCCACCCCAAGATGCCGTAGGCATGAGGGGGTGGCATAAAGTGCAATAAAATAAATAAATAAATAGGGTTATCTGATTAGCCCCATCTGGATGAGGCAGGAAACTGCAAGCCAGCTATAGCTGCCTCCCTCATCCTTGGGACATCAAGATTCATGCCGATGTTCCTTCTCATCCTACTACCTCCCACTTCCTCTTTCTTACCTCTTCCTTCGACCTCCATCTCTGGACTCGCTGCCCTACACACCATAATGGTCACTTCCTGTACCGCCTATGCTCAAAAAAACTCCTCCATCTCTGGTCTCTCTTTCAATGCTCTCCGCCTCGCTGAACACCATTTGCCTCATTCCAGACCTTCCACTCACCCCCCTCCTCTAGCCCCCCCACCACGCATATTTTGTGACTTTCAATTGATTAACCCCCTGGACTTTGCTTCTAATCTCTCACCAGTCCCCACTTCTCTCATCAATCTCCTCCACCACCTGTCCTGACTCTTCTCTTTCAACCTTCAACTTTTCTCTATCCTCCACCTTAGAGACTCCCTTGCACCCCTCATCTCCTGCCCTCCCTGCCCCATCAACCCCCAAACCTGGCTCACCCTCTCCATCCACTATCTCCATTCCTGTTCTCACACTACTGAGCACCTCTGGCAGAAATATTCCAACTACACTGACTTTCTCCACTTTAAGTTCACCCTCTCTGCCCGTAGCTTTGCCGTTTACCTTGCTAAGCAGCATTACTTTGCTGCCTGCATTGAATCACATTCTTGTAACCATGCCATCTCTTCTCTACCTTAGATCCCCTTCTAAAACCCTTCTGTTCTCCAACCCCTCTTCCCTCACTGCTCAGGATATCTCATTTTTTATTTATTTATTTATTTATTTATTTATTTAAAAACTTAATACCCCACCCCTCCTGACACAGCAGCTCAGGGTGGTTTACAAAATAGTAATAATAAATAAACATTAAAACAGATAAAACAGGAGGTTTTTAAAAAACCCAACCCAGCCAGCCACCCTAACCCACTTGCCCCCACCCTTCACCCATCTCCTCCATCAAATGCCTGGCCTGGCAGAACAGCCAGGTCTTACAGTTTCATTGAAAAGAGAGGATGTCTGGGGCCAACTGGGCCCCTGCCAGGAGGGAGTTCCACAGCCTTGGTGCAGTCACCGAGAAAGTCCTCTCCATTGTGGCCTCAGAGAAGACTCGGGAGACCCTGAGGAAGGTGCCCCCGGACAACCACAGGGACCATTCCAGGGCCCAGGAGGTGAGGCGGTCCTGCAAGTAGGCAGGGCCTAGGCTGTTTAGGGCTTTATAGGCAAGAACCAACACCTTGAACTGGGCCCAGAAGATTAGGCAGCCAGTGCAGAGACTAGAGCATCAGTGTAATGTGCTCCCAGTAGCCCATTCCTGTTAGGAGGCGGGCCGCCGCATTCTGCACCAGCTGCAGTCTCTGAACCATCACCATGGGTAGCCCCACGTAAAGCACATTACAATAGTCCAGCCTAGAGGTGATGAAAGCATGGATGATAGTGGCTAGGTTGGAGTCCGAGACATACGGCCGAAGCCGTCGTACCAGATGTAATTGGCAAAATGCACTCCTCACCACAACCCCCACCTAGACCTCCAGGCAGAACTGCAAGTCAAGGCGCACCCCCAAATGCCAAACCTAGGGAACCAGTGAGGGGTGAACCCCATCAATAATGGGGGACGCCACCTCCACCTCCTGCCCCACTAGCATCACCTGCGTCTTTTCACTAACAAGATTGATAAACTCCACCAGCATATTGCTTCCCACTCCTCTCCATCCCCCTTTGCCTTTCCCCATTCGTCTCTCTTTCCCAACAGCTTCCCTTGATGAGCAAACCTCCCTGCTCCCCACATCCAACCCCTCCCCACATCCAACCCCTTGACCCTATCTGATCTCACCCTCTAACCTCTATTGCCCCTACTGTCTCACCATCTCTGCTGCACATTGTCAGTCTCTCCCTCTCCACTGGCTCCTTTCCCTCTGCTTCAAACATGCCACTGTCTCCCCTATGCTAAAGAAGACCTCTCTTAACCCCTCTGACCCCTCCAATTAGTACCCCATCTCTGTTCCCCCCTTTGCCTCCAAGTTCTTGGAGCATGTTGTCTACACCTGCTGTCTTGACTACCTCTCCACTAACTCTTCCCATGACTCTCTCCAATCTGGCTTCTGACCTCCCCACTCAATGGAGACTGCTCTTGCTAAAATCACTAATGATCTTCTCTTACCTAAATCCAATTGCCTCTTCTCTATTCTTGTAATGCTTGATATCTTTTCTGCCTTTGACACTGTTGACCATCCACTCCTCCTTGACTCACTCTGCTCCCTTGGTTTCTGGGAGCTTTGACTAGTCCTTAACTAGTTCTCTTCCTACCACTCTCATTGCACCTTCACTGTATCTCTTGCTGGTACCTCCTCCATGTCACTTCCCCTCTTGGCTGGAGTTCCCCAAGGCTCTGTCCTCAGCCTGCTTCGCTTCTCTCTATATATTCTGTCCCTGCGTAAACTCATTGAATCGCATGGCTTCCAATATCACCTCTGGGCTGATCACACTCAACTCTATCTCTCCACCCACGCACCCCTCTCTCCCCCTTTATACAACTGTCTCTCTGAAATCTCTGCCTTGAATGTCTTGCCATCAATTCACATGTTCACCACAGTAAATCACCTGCAGGGGTCAAACCCAACACGGTTCTGGAGGTTGGGATGGGACCATCCCCAGAATCATGGTCAAAAATATTCCCACCGGGAAACTGCAAAAAGTAATGACTGAATGCCAACCACCAGGCGGGATCAAACAAAATGATCCTCAGCCATGGTGAAAGAAGAGACACACAGACCAGGGAGGGAGAGAGGAGGAAGAACTGAAGGAGGAGGGGGGCACCCGTGGGAGTCAGAGGTACCAGCAAAGGGGGTAATGGGGCACAAGGAGACCCAGGACTTCATCAGGTTATGGGGGTCCCTGGAGCACCAGTTGGAGCTAGCCATGAACAAAGGAATGAGCACGTGTCCATGGAGATCGTGTGGGACATGGAGGTGGCTGGGCACCACAGGACTGTGGCCCAATGCCACTCTAAAGTCAAGGAGATAAAAAGGGGGTACAAGGCCATAAAGGACAATAACCGGTGGTCCGGACACAGACTAAGGACCACCCCCTACTATGATGCCCTGGACCGCATACTACACATGAAGGGCTCCATAGTCGCCCCATGGCTTATGGGGAGTGCAGTGGTCCAGGGCAGGGAATGGGCTGAAGTACCCCCACCCATGGCAGCCCCGCACACAGGCACCAATGCCGGGGTCCCAGCCCCCCAACAGCAATGCCCCGGGACCTTGGGGAGCAGCAGGCCCCCCTCATGAGCCAGCACTGGGAACCTGCACCTGCAGTCTGACTCAGGCAGATTTGAGGCCAGCACGCTGGTCACCCTCAGCCAGTGGAAGCAGGGGGAGCACAGCCACACAAGGGGGCTGGTCTCCAAGAGATCCAAGATGGACATTGAGGGTAGGCAAGCAGCTGGGAAGGAACAAGGACCATAGGGGGAGGGCCAGGGGATGGCCCCTTCCAGGGCACGGGGCCATCGCTGCGGCCCCCAGGAACCAGGGAATGTGGGGAGGGGCCAGGGTGCATGGAGACCCGCCCATACACAGTATGGGGGGGCAGGCACAGCAGTCTGGCCCCCGGTGCCAGTGGGAGGGAGGGAGGGTGGGACAGGGACCAGGCTGATGCAAGGGTAACACAACCCCCCTACCTCCGTTCCCCAACAAGTGCACACACGCCCTGCCACACAGGACCACCAGATGAGGGAGACAGGGGGGAGCAGCTGCCACAGCAGCAGCTGCAGGAGCAAGGTGAGATGCCATGGCAGGGGGGGCATAAAGGGGGTGCAGTGAGAGGGAGGTCTGCGACCACCACCCCCAGAACCGCTCCAGGAGAGGTGGCATGTGATCATGCCCAACTAACAGCATCCAATCCGCTTCTGAACAGGGCACCCAGCAGCGCCCCCACCAGCCGACCCAATGCCCCTGGCCCAGAGGATGCGGGAGCACAGGGCATGGGTACAGCACCGGAGGGAGGACATGGTGGAGAACATCATCTGGACCTCCACGGAGCAGGGCTAGCAGATGATAGTGGCCATTGATCATATGGAGGTGGCCTTGGAGAGGGCCCTTCAGCAAGCGGAGGCCAGGGACTGGTGCCAGGAGGTGGAAATGCGCCAGGAAAGGAGGCAGAAGTGCTGGGAGGACACCAGGCAGATAGAGGCATTGGGGTTGCTACATCAAGCCATAGATTACCTGGGAGTGGAACACATGAGGAAAATGGACAGGTCTCTGGACATTGGCATGTCCTTGCTGCTGCATGCAGGAACCATGAGTGCTTAGGAGCCGCTCCCCCCAGCACCTTACTAGTCCCAGTGTCTCAACCAGTCCCGCGGTGTCCCCACCACCTCCACAGCTGCTGGCACAGCCGCAGGCCCTGAGCATCTGCCTCCCTGTCCCACCTGGCCTCCAGAGGCAGCCACCTCCCAGGGGGGCCCTTCCGGCACTGCCCCCCATTCCCACCGCACAGGCCGTTCCAGGCCCTGAGGCCTCCCAGGACACAGTTGGGAAGACCGACAGTGGGGGTGAGGGGAATTCCTAGAGCTCCATGGCACCCGCAGGGTAGCCAAGGGGACATCCCAGGAAGCATCAGGATAGGGGGGGAAGGGGAAGGGGTAGAGGGGGACAGGGAGCAGTAGGGTGGAGTGGGATCACAGGGTGCACAAACTGTAAAATAAAAGCACGGGTGTACCCAACCTTAACAGTTATTGTCTGACAATCTGCTCTGGGAAGGGACTGGGGGAAGGGCAAGGCATGATGACAGGTGGGGCCGGCCGAGTGTATGCCCAGTAGGCTCAGACCATCATTGGTGATATGCCTTGCCAGGGCAGTGTGGATCTGCTTAGCATAGTGGTACTCCCTCAGGTTCTCCGCATTCACATACAGTGGCAGTTCCCCGTGCCCCAGGTGGGTCCTGGGGCACGGGGAACACCATAGCTGCCCCATAGGTCTTGTATTTTAGGTGCATCATATATAGTTCTCCAGATCTGTCAAATTGCTAGGGATGTTAGCCATAACAAAAGGTTGCTTTCTGTAGTGAGTGGTTCTCAAGTTGGAATGAAAAAAAACACAAGAAAAAGGGAACGTGTGTATCAGACATGTTTAAAAGCAAAACAAGAAACTAGTATTTTCAGCACCTTCTGTCTGCCACACTGCAAAACCCTGGAACTTGAAATCTATTTCAACTGTGCTTTAAATGGTTGGTACTACTTGAACAATGATAAAACCAGGTAGAAAATATTCTTGCTTCCCCTTTATGGTCAAGAACCTGTTCAGGACCCTTGTCCACTGCAAGAGTTGAAATGGCTGTAATAGTAGGGACTGAGAAATGACTTTTCCAATGAATGTATTTTAAAGGTAGCTTTGTGACAACAGCTGTGTTTTGAAAAGGCTTGCCACCTCTAAATTGGTACTTGTGAAGTGAACTGCTTGCCTTATTGCCAGCAGGGCACACGGCAGCATAACTGCTGCATTTTTACTTTTTATCACTGTCTTTCTAACCACTGAAGTGGAAAAGAAAGATTGCCAAAACCTGACGTGCTTCTTTTCCTTTCTACACACTCTGACTTAGTTCCTAGCTGTCGGTTGCTCCAGTGATGAGAAACCATGCTCAGTTTATCCACTCCATGAATGTCTTTTCCAGCTCAGATAATGGTTGACACCCCCTTGTGAACCAAGGCATAAGCCATCAGTGACAAGTGAAACAAACCTAATTAAGGCATACCAATCACTGTCTGCAGGAGACATAATTAGTCGGTGAAGGGTCACACAGTTTCAAAGGGTTCAGAACTTACTTATTTCAAAACTAGCCAGCTTTGCTATCATATTTAAGAGAAGAGCCTGGATGCAATACAACAAGTAGAATTTAGAGAGGAAATGGCTTTCAGGAAAGAGTGTGGAATCTGTTTTTCACAAAAAGATTTCAAGCATGTTTAAGTTTACAGATTTAAAATTTAAATACTAAAGCACACAAAAGAATTGCAGTTGCTACTTAGAGTTTTGAGTAGATAGCAGCCATTATTATGAAGTTTTTTGTTTAGAATTCCTTCAAGTCATGTCTTGAATTTGTAGTCAGAGAATTTTACATGAACGAGAAAATGTTGGAGGGTACAATAAGAGTAAAATTACTGATTTTTCTTTCACTTACATTAAGTATCCTTTAAATTAAGACAGGACAAATTCAAGACATGACTTGAAAGAATTCTAAACAAGAAACTTCATAATGATGACTGCTATTTACTTAAAACTTAAAACTCTGTGTAGCAACTGCTGGTTTTTGTGTGCTTTATATTCTGTTCTTACTTAAATCTTTAACTTAAACATGCATGAAATCTTTTTTAAAAAACAGATTCCACACTCTTTGCTGATTAACAATAAGGGGTGCAGTCACACAAACTGTGGAGAGCCCAATCCCTGCACAGCCCCGTGATGGGCAAGCATGGTGTGGGGCCAGTGTGGTGAGCTGGGCAGATGCCCACCCCTCTCCGGGTCAGCAGGCTGCTCTCGGATCTCCTGCCATGACCGGGCTGGGCCTGGGTCTGCCCTGCCTCTCTCCTTATGCCAAACAAAAATCCCACCTATGGCCGTGATGTGGCAGCGCATGTCAGGTGACAGCATCCACTGCTCAAAGCCCCATCACAGGGTTCAACATGCAGTGGCGCAGAAGGGGCCTTGGCACACAGGCTGCCATGTCGTGGACATCCTTACCCCATTCGGGCAACGTGTCCTCAGCCTTTTTCTGAGGATGCATTGCGTAGCATCTAGCTGCTTGGCCCATGCAGCAGGAAGAGCATCTGGTGGCAGTTGGCCACACAATACACTGCATTGTGTGATCCAGCTGCCCGGAGTAGGTAAGAGACATGGTATGGCATGGTAACCTGCCCACCGCAGCTCATGTGGCTGCACCCAAGCTGTCATCAATAACATACATTCCTGCCTCCCTTATCCATACTCCAAATGAAGACTGAACAAAATAGCGGGGGCTTCTGGATTTGGTGACTGGCAAGCACTCCCCTGCACACTTATATTAAGCTACACAGAAAAGCAATATTTCTAGCAAAAGTATTCAGATCTAGTGCAAATATGTGAATTTTCTTTTTAACTTTATGGGCAGGGTGGAGAAATTAGAGATTTTTAAATAAATAAATAAATAAATCTTGAACTAGCACTGCTTAATAGAGGTAGAGAGTGCAAGTCCAGATGATCAGAGGGATCTAACCTTTAGAATAAAATCATGTATAAGCCAAATAACTATGTATTAAGTAAAACATATTTTAAATGTGCCACACAGCAAGAAGATGACAAGCTTGATAATTCCCCAGGATGTGAGCTGCAGCTGGCAGGTAGTGATATTGGATAACTTTTTTGCCAGAGGCATATTAGTTATACAAGACTTCTTCCTGTATACACCTGGGTATTTATTATCTTTGTTCAGCCAGATCCAGATATATTGTACAAAATGTTGGGTAGATACATGAAGCCTTGATACTGTTTATATGCTTAGATTTATGGGCATTTATGCATAGGAAATCACGTATCCCCCCATGCTCCATCGTGATCCCTAAGGTCAACTGAGAACAACCTCCTGAGAATACCATGAAGGTGCCAAGTGTGTTCAGCCAAGTCCCACAGTGAGGCTTTCTTAGTAGGTGCTCCACAGCTCTGGAACTCCCTTCCCTTGGAAATTTGTTAAATCCCAAGCATCTTTTGGAGACTATGGCTGAGACAAGAGCAAGTGTTTCCTTTCCAAAGGGAAATACCAACATTTCAGGAGTGCTTGCAAGTTTCCGTCAGTACTTCATCAGTTTCCAGTGATTCTGGGCTTCAACCATTTCTTTGCCATTATTGTTACTTTCTGAGACTTTTTTTCATTTTTCAGGACCTTTTCATCACTTTCTGGGACTTTTTGGTAACTTTTATAGTACTTTCCAGCACTTTGCCAGCACATTTTCATCTCCACAGCTCCCGGGGGTGCATGCAGGGCACACACAGGGCTTGGGACCGGTTCATAATAGCCTCATTCAATTTGAGAAATATGATGGGAAATGCCCGAAACAGCAGGAAAGCTAGTAAATTTCTTCATCACACAAACCTTGGAGAATGCCCTACTTCCAAAGAAAGCAGCACTCACCAAGATTTCTCATTTTAGGCCTGCTGGAGGAGACCATTTAATACTTTCCTATTGGCCTGTAGGGATGGGTGAACAGAACGTGGTTCGGACGTTTGGTCATTCGGTCCAAAATCTGAGTTTGGGTTTGGCTGTTCGGCTCGGCGGAGTTCAGTTCGGCTGAACTTGGCCGAACAACCAAAAATAGCGCTATCGAACTGCTACCAAAACCGAAACTGAATTTGAATTTTTAATTATTTTTTTTACCCTGAAACCACCCCTGGTCTCCACCCCTGGTGCCCGGAAGTCTGCTCCTCAGCTGCGTCCCACTTCCAGTCATGTTTTTCCCACCTTCCAGTCATGTTTTTCCCACTCCCGAATTCATCCAAACTTTTCCGAACTGTTCGGCCATTCGAGCGTTCTGTTTGGACATCCTAACAGGCCGAGTTCGGCCCGAACTCCAAACTTCCAAACTGCATTCGCCCATTCCTATTGGCCTGGCATTTGGTGGGTGGTGATAGGCTTTGTGTGTGTGTGTGTGTGTGTGTGTGTGCGCGTGTGTGTGTGTGTGCGTGTGAGACATACAGACTGTGTCTTGGTTATTTTTGTAAGCCACCCTCATCCCTTAGAATAGGGTTTTATATAAGTCAAACAAACGAACAAATATTGTCCACACACCAAAAACATGGTATTTGGCATTCAAGATAGAGAATGTATATACATTTCTTTTAAGTAAAAAACAACAATTATTTCAGTACTAACTGAATTCTGTACCTATCAAGGGGAAATTAAATTTGTATACTCTGTAATGTTAAAAGCAAAATACCAGACTTTTTTCAGAATAGCTTTTTTAAAAAACAGTGACCTGCAGATGACTTCTTACTCTGAAGTGCCTTGTGTGCTTCTCAATTCAAGGTTAGAAATTAATCACCACCCAAAAATCAATACAACCAGTTGACATAAGCAAAGTCCACGATGACCTGTCAGAGCAAGTCACATTTTACCTTCTACATATCATTTCATAAATAATGTATGAATGCTTCACACTTGATTCTGTGGCTTAAAGTTTAGTTTCTTCAGCCAGCACCAAAAAAATTTACATTGACAGCCTAGGGATTTGTTCACTTCTCCTTCACTTTGCTACCCTGAAGTTAGACGAAAAATGTAATCATATACAAAAAATATAGTGACATGTTGTATGTTTTATCAGTCAAAAAGTCACATCACCTTTTTCTGCAATCCCCTATTTCCTCCCTCTTGCATTTAACTTCCTCAATGTGTTCTGTTTCCCAAGAAGAATGGGACCACCAATAGCAGAAAGATTTATACATGATGTGCTTAATTTAATGGAAACAAATCATCCATCTGAAGTCATATTACTCACATATGTAAAATTAAGCATAAATTTAAGCTAGCACAGGATAAAGATGCCACTATTTAGGCTAATAATCATGCCTTTAGGCACTATGACTGTAGCCATCTAAAGCATCACAAACATAAGAAGTTCCATTATATCTAATGAGGCTACTCACATATATGTATAAAAATTAAGTATCAGCCTAAAGGAACATTTAGGGATGGGCGAAAAGAACACGGTATGGATGTTCGGATGTTCGGTCGTTTGGTTCAAAACCCAAGTTCGGGTTTGGTTGTTCAGTTTGGCGGAGTTTGGTTCGGCCGAACTTGGCCTAACATTTGAAAATAGTGCTATCGATACAGATACAGATACCAAATTCGAAAAAAACATTTGGTATCGGTATAATTTGACCCTGAAATGACCCCTGGTCTCCACCCCTGGTGCCAGGAAGTCTGCTTCTCAGATGCCTCGCCCTTCCAGTCACATTTCTCCCACCTGAAGTCACATTTTTCCCGCCCCCAAACTCATCCGAACTCACCCGAACATGACCAAACTGTTCGGCCATGTTCGAGTTAGGTTTGGATGTCTGAACAGGCCGAATTTGGTCCAAACTCCGAACATCCGAACTGTGTTCACCCATCCCTAGGAACGTTGGACTAAGAACCAAATAAAGTACAATATACATCCATGAGTGTTGCTATATGTGACGCCAGGAGGGAAGTGGCCTGAAATGACCTGACTTGGAAACACACTGCCAACATGGTCCTGACCAGGCCCGGTCACAGAACGAACAATCCCACAGCCAGGCCCTCAGGGAGGGTGGGGAGTTGCACCAATGTGGCACCACCCAGCTCCTCCCACACACTGCACCCAGCACCATGATAGACAGCCATGGTGGCCTATGACGACTGCTACGGCAGACCCAATTCGGACCAAGTCACTGTGGGGTACACCATATGTGAGTAGCATGCTGCAGCCTGTTTTGGCCCAGTCAGGAAGACTGTAACCTGGGCTGTGATCCCCGAGGTCTCCAGGAGTACAGTTGGGGCTCACCGTGGACACGCCCAGGAGCAATCAGGCATGGGCAGGCCTAACATTTGTGCATCCTGTGTTGGTCCAAACTGGCCCATGTGGGCAGGCATTGGCCCAGGATGCATCTCCGAGTTTTTCTGAAGAAAAACCATAGCAGCCAACTGGTCACCCCAGTGCATACACATGCCAACATCTGGCAGCAATGGAAAAAATGTGTAGGTGAGTCCTGGGCCAAAACTAGCCAATGCAGGCCAACGTGGGCTACTGTCACATTTGTTTTCACCTGGTGAGAGTAGAGAGAGGGGTATGAAGCAGTTGCTCCCCAGAGTGCCCTAGACTTTCCCCCCCTAATTCTATGGTGCTGGTGGAGCTCTAAGTGCATGATGCTGCACACAACGTAATTGATGGGACATGGCTATATGGGCACACATTAGCCTGCATTTACCTACACAGCAGGCTCCACATGCACCAAGACCCACCATGTGTGGGGGCTGCATGTCCAGCAGTGGGGCTGTGTGTCCAGTTAGGAGAACACCTAATCAACAGGCAGATGGACAGTCACCCAGTGTGGGTAATGTGGGCTATTGTCTCATTTGTTTTCACCCTAAGTTACCTTGTAAATTGATCTGTATATATGGGCTTCTAGTAATAAGGACAATATGCAGGTACAGGAATGTGGCTGGAGAGAGCAGCTTGTAGGGCTGATACCTACGTTGACAGCATGAGTTGTACTAATTAACTGTCCATGCATACGTTTATTTTTCTGCAAAACTAGAGTTTTCCTCATTTCATGGAACAGATTATATTTGGATTGTGTTGTTTTGTAGCGGCATTTCTTTGCACGACAGAATTAAGTGGCATTATGCCACAAAAATATAAAACATCAAAACAGCAGAATGTTTCCATGTATGTTTATCTAACACTCTGTCTGTTCATTTTATTCATATACTTAAAAAAATAAGTTAAATAGTGAAAAAGCTTTACATCTATATGCATGGTGTGATGAGCAGCCCACAAAAATCTGTCATATCCCTTAGATAAATGCATGTGCAGTTAATTTCAGTATTTTGAGCATTCAAGGTATTTCTTGCAATAGATTTAGAAGGGGGTACTGAAAATACTAAGGTAACTAGTCTTCTTTTTATTATTATTATTATTAAACATTTATAAAGCGCCAGTAACAACCTGGCGCTGTACAGAACATATAATCAGCTGCGGTCCCTACCTGTGGCTTACAATCTAAAAGACAAGGAGGGGGAGACAAGGAGAGGGGACAGCGGGAGAGACATGGGAGAAGACAAACAAACATTCAGGCGGATGCGAAGTCTCAGGCGCGTGTACTTGGCTTGGTTACAAGGTGGTCGGTAGCAGCAGTCAGCAGAGGAGGGCCGACAGTAAGAGCAAGGGGAAAGACTAGAGGGCATTGGGAAAGGCAGCATGGAAAAGATGGGTCTTGAGGAGGGATTCTTCTTATAACCCTTGCAGTATATTCCTACCCTGGGTGCACATCGCTTGCAATAACTCACAAAGTAATGGCTCTCCAACTTTGCCCTTTTAGGATATTGTCACCTATATATAGGTACACGATATCCCCAAAGGAAAGTTGGTTACCATTAACCATTTTTATGTGAACAAAAAGTCCCTGGGTCTGGGGTAGAAACATACCCCCAATTCATTTTAACATGGGGTAGATTTCTACCCCAGCTTGAGGTAGAAATCTACCGCAGCACATTTCATGTTAGTTTACACAGTCAAGCAATTTAAGTGCCAAAAGACCGGGGTAAAAATCTACCCTACGAGACCAACAGCATTGTATTTTTCATGAGATAATATGAGGGCTAGGAATAATATTTTAAATGTACCTGTGCAAGTTAAACTAAACTTTAAACTAAACTGCCTAACTGAATCAGACAAATGGTCCATCTTAGCCCATTATTTTCACAACCTGAAATGGCAGCAGGGGTTTCAAATTCAGGTCCAAATCTGGCTCTTCCAGGGTCTCTGGCAGAGGCCATCCCAGCATGCTACCTGAGACCCCTCCAAGCCCCCAGCAGGGGCCTCCCCCAGGCATGCTACCGGGGATCCTGAGGTGGAGATGCTGGGGATTGAACCTGGGACCTTATACATGCAGAGCAGGTGCTCTTACCACTTTAGGTATGCCGCCGCCCCCCCCAGATAGGGGGTGACATAGGCATTTAGGTGTCTATAAAAAAATTTAAAGCATGCAATTATTTGGCTGAAATGCAGCTAATAAAATTTAGACACCTAGTCCACTTATGCACCTTTTAATAAATTGCCTCATCTATTTATCTGCCTTTACTGTGCATCTGCAGATGCACCAAATAATATATATATGGTAGTATAAGCAACTAGAATTCTATGCTGTACAGAATGGATGAATTGCAAATAAGATACAGAAGGGAATGCAGTAAAGCAAGGAAAATACAGACAGGAAATACAGTGAAAATATAGTGAGGCCTTCAATAAGCATACTGGCTACAAGGTCAATAGATGTTTAATTTAAAATAGAAAAGGGAAAGGCCCAAGAAACCCCAATATGTCTGTCTTGCTGAATTCAGCAGTTTTAATTTAAGATAACGTTTATCACTAACCGAACATTTACTAGTTATCTGGAACTTGTAAGTCAGTTTTACAGATAAGGACTTGGTGCCAACAAATGAAAGGAAAAGAGCCAAATCAGATGCTAGTTCAGACTTTATATGCTTTACATTATTGAAGACAAGAACATTTTGCCAAGTATGTAGTCTTCCTGTCTGTCTATACCAACAGCATCTCAAAATGCATTTATCAATGCCAATGAAGCATTGACCTTATCTTACAGTTTGGAAACAAATTAATGCCATTCCAAATTTTAATACTGGAGGCAAAGGAAAAGAGAGAAAGATTCACGATCTGTGGTTGACTCTTCAAACAGCTATTGTATACTGAGCCTTGCTATTAAGAGGTTTTAGAAATTACTGCAGTAGTCTTTATACCACCTTACATATAAAGTTACCAGAGTTGTTTTCCCACATAAAACAACTTTGAATAGTACATGGACTCAAAGTTGTTTCCTTAAACAGAAATGAAAAATCTGCATCTCATCTTCTGAGATTGTGTTCAGGCAGTACTAGATGGCTGCTAAGAAGTGCTAGTCATCTTCATGAGATGCTCAGCATCTCATTGGCTGGATCCTCAAGCCACAATAGCTAATTTTGCTTTATTGCTATTGCCATAAAGGCCCTTTTCCCCTTGTCACTACTTAATATAATCCAAGTTAGTTCAAGTAAAACTAGGACATGCTGCAACTAGAGTTAATTTGTCAACGTAACAAATTTAGCACAATGAAATACTCCTCTCCCCAATTCAATCACTGAATAGCTCAAACTCTCTCTTTGAGAATTAACTATGGCTGTTTTCAGACATGATGCTAACCCCATTTAAGCACACTTTAACCACACTTGAACATTTCTTATGCATGTTGCAGGGCTGCATAGGGCACCAATACAGCCCTGCAACATGTATAAGAAATGTTCAAGTGTGGTTAAACTGGGGTTAGTGTCATGTCTAAAAACACCCTACGAAAAGAATTTCAAAAAAGACAGATCCAGAAAATTATCAATTTTGTATGTTACTATATAAATATCTTACAGGTATGGCTCAGAATTGGAATGTGCATGAATGCAATAAATCTTTTTTGCTTTGATTATATTTAACCTCTTCTTCAGACTATAAATATTCCTACTCCACAGGATTGAGCTCCCTGATTACATTTTCAAAGTCAAAACAATAATAGAAAAGATGAAAGTATTCCAAAGCAGCCTGAAATATGTGGAGACATTTCACTGATCTGTTTTAGTTTGCTGATGAGCAATGTACTCTAGTGGATGCATGACAAGCTACACATCTAACAACATATATTACTATATCAACTTCATTTAGGCTGTTTAAATACCAGCTGCAATACATTAAGCAAAACAATTTACTTGCAATAGTGTAAGAGACACCAAAGATAATTTATGCCCGTATAATTTTTTCTACTAATTATTTTATTTTCTTGTATTTTAGGTCATTCTGCCATTAATGCAAACAGTCATCCATCCTGGGAGCTGAAGTTAACACTACTAAATAAATGAACTGCTTACCCTCCAATGACCATCTCTACATACTTCATTTTCACAAAGCTTATCAATTTTGTGTCATCAAGACGACAGTGACCTTCATTTCCAGAACATGCCTGCTAACACTGGAGAGGGTGATTGCAAGGTTTCCACTTATTTCCAAGACAAAAACCTTTGTGTTTCTACGGCATATATCATTTGACAAATGCATGCATATGTTTCATCAAATGACCAGCTCTTACTGAACACAAAAACAGTAATCGTGGAATCCTTAAGGGCCCATTATTTTTCAGAAGGACTGAGCTAAGATGAAGGACATGCCTTTCAAAATTCATTTTTTATTTGGCTTAACGATCACTGCCCTAGTACAAGCTGGTGATAAAAAAGTGGACTGCCCACTATCATGTACTTGTGAAGTCAGACCTTGGTTTACTCCAAGATCCATATATATGGATGCTCCAACAGTGGACTGTAATAATTTAGGCCTTTATAATCCCCCAACCAGATTGCCTGCTGACACACAGGTTCTACTACTACAGACTAACAACATTGCAAAAATTGAATACTCATCAGACTTCCCAGTAAACCTTACTGGTCTGGATTTATCTCAAAACCATTTTTCCTCATTGACCAATATTAAGCTTCAAAAGATGCCACAGCTGCTTTCAGTGTACCTTGAGGAAAACAAACTGACAGAGCTGCCTGAAGAAAGTCTCTCTGGACTGAACAATTTACAAGAACTCTACATTAATCACAATTTGCTTTCTACAATTGCACCAGGAGCCTTTATAGGCCTAGATAATCTTCTCAGACTTCATCTCAATTCCAATAGTCTCCAAATGATCAACGGTAAGTGGTTTGAAGCTATTCCTAATCTTGAGATTCTCATGATTGGAGAAAATCCAATCATCAGAATCGAAGATATGAACTTTAAGCCTCTTATCAATCTGCGCATCCTGGTTTTAGCAGGTATAAATCTCACAGAAATACCTGATAATGCCTTGGTTGGCCTTGACAATTTAGAAAGCATCTCATTTTATGACAACAGATTTGTTAAAGTGCCCCATGCTGCTCTTCAAAAGGCTACAAATCTTAAATTTTTGGATCTAAATAAGAATCCGATTAACAGGATACGAAGAGGGGATTTTAGTAATATGTTACACCTAAAAGAGCTGGGAATTAATAACATGCCTGAATTGATTTCTATAGACAGTCTGGCTGTTGACAATTTGCCAGATTTAAGAAAAATAGAAGCCACCAATAACCCCAGATTGTCATACATTCATCCAAATGCATTCTACAAACTTCCCAGGCTGGAATCCCTCATGCTGAACAGCAATGCGCTCAGTGCTCTCTACCACAGCACAATAGATTCTTTGCCTAACCTCAAGGAAATTAGTATACACAGCAATCCAATCAGATGTGATTGTGTCATTCGCTGGATTAACATGAATAAAACTACTATTCGATTCATGGAACCAGATTCATTATTTTGTGTTGATCCTCCAGAATTCCAAGGTCAGAATGTGAGGCAGATACATTTCAGAGAAATGATGGAAATATGCCTCCCACTGATAGCCCTAGAAAGTTTTCCCTCTAACCTGAATTTGGAAACTGGTAGCTATGTTTCCTTACATTGCAGAGCAACAGCAGAACCGGAACCTGAAATCTACTGGATAACACCATTGGGGCACAAGCTTTTGCCTAATACTATTTCTGATAAATTCTATGTCCATTCAGAAGGAACTTTAGATATAAGTGACATAACACAAAAAGAAAGTGGCCTGTATACATGCATAGCAACTAACCTAGTAGGTGCAGACTTGAAATCTGTTATGATTAAAGTGGATGGTTCTTTCTCCCAGGATAGAAATGGAACTTTGAATATTAAAGTAAAAGATATACAGTCTAATTCTGTACTGGTGTCTTGGAAAACAAGTACTAAAATTCTGAAATCCAACATTAGATGGACTGCCTTTCTAAAGAATGAACACATGCAAGTTGTGCAGAGTGCTAGGATTCCATCCAACATAAAAATATATAATGTTACTCATCTAAATCCATCAACTGAATATAAAATTTGTATAGACATCCCCACTACCCAACAGCAGCATAAAAGACAATGTGTCAATGTCACCACAAAAGGATTGGACTTTGCAGTGAAAGATTATGAAAGGAGCAGCGTAATAGCATTTCTTGCCTGCCTTGGTGCACTTTTGGGATTCATTTGTGTAGTGTATCTCTTCAGTTGCATCTCTCAAGGAGTCAGCTGTGATACAGGGCACAGCTATTTAAGGAATTACCTGAAGAAACAATCTTTTTCATTCAATGAGCTTTACCCTCCTCTAATCAGTCTTTGGGATACAGGAAAAGAGAAAAGCACAGCACTTGAAGTAAAAGCAACTATTGTAGGTGTTCCAACTAATATGTCATAAATACCAACATTACAGAACTAAATTTCTAAAACAAAAAGCACAAGACTGAAGTTGTGCTACATAAAAGGAAGGGGGAGGGGGGGGAAGAGCCTTCAGAAATCAGAAGCCTGGACTTCACTGATGATGATGATGATGATGATGATGGATGAATGGGATTATGTACTTGTTCACCATAAAAATAATAATAATAAAAAAACACTTGGCTTCTAAGGGTATTGTGCCAACCAAATACAATTACTCCTTTTTCTAAAACTTCAATGTGACTTTTCAGTCTGGAATACAGTGCAAGTAGAGAAGAACATTTTCTGTATTGTTGTTTTTTTAAATTATTTAGGAGTAGTATAACTGAGCAATACCTCCTCCTGTGTTGTATTACACACATTAGACATGAGTTTTTTCAGTGACCAGATAAACTAGAATTGACCTGTGGTGTAATGAAATTGACAAATTCTGTAGAGTAGACACAGTGAGTATGTGAATCTTTTTTATGAAGAAAAATACATTTTTGATTAAAATCAAAATAGTTTTTGGCTTGTTTGTTTTTTGGAAAAAAAGTAATTCTGGGAGCTACTGTCTGACAAACATGTTCATTTAATGTCAAAGCTTTTCTCCTCTTAAAAAGGAGGTCCGACTGCATAGGAAATTTGTGATGGTTTTAGGTTGTATAAAATGCCATAAGACACACAATAAATACTTTTATAAAGTATTATCCATACTGTTAAGAAGTAGTGGCTGTATTTTACCAAGTATTAAAAAGAAAAGAAAAATCAGGCTGATAGAGAATTATGCCAGGAGAGGATGATTACAATAAGATGGGGTTTTTGGTTTGGTTTGGTTTGGTTTTATAATTGCTTGCTAAAAACTGGATTATTAGACTCAGATAATGTTATTCTTCAATAGTACCTAACTTGTTGGTCATTGCCCTGTAAAAAAAAAGTCAGCCAATTTTTGAAATAACACAGAAATCAAAATGACATTTTGAATCTCACTGTGGGCTTGTTCATTTATGATCATACCAACAATAAAAAACAAGAGTTTATTTCTCTCTTTCGCCAAGTAGTTGCAATTTACAAATAACAAATAATGCCATGGGTCTGAGTCAAAGTCACCTGAAATCAGTGAAAAGATACCCATAGAATTCCAACAAATTCTATAACAGGAGCACTCAATTCAAGTGTAATATTGGGTGTTTTTACACACACATTTCTCCTGCATGTTTGCTTTTACATCCTGAACTTTCTGTGTATCTAAATCACTCACCCAGGTCTTAAACATCCGGCTCTTTGAACTTCTGTATAGAACTTCTCCCAGAACTTTTGTGTGTAAAAAGTTTTCCTGGTAAACTGTTTTGCTCCAGGCAGCTGTAGTCACTTGGTTTCTATGGCAGCCTTTCATGTTTACAACTGTGGCTACTTTAGGCTGCCTCAGGGCAGTGTTTGTGTGAAGAATGCATCCAGGAACTGCCTCAGGGCACTGCATGTGTGAAAAATGAATCTGGAACTTACATGTGGACTTGTAAACCCAGAAGATTGAAAAATCCAGAACTTTAAGGTTTGTGTAAAAATGCCCAATGCCAGGTCCTTGAATTGTAGGGTTCGAAGGGGCCTCAAAGCCATCTATTCTAACAACAATTCTGAGGTATGCACTAAACTTACAGCATCAGAGTCACAGATACTTGCCCAGCTGGTTTATGAAAACATCCAATGATTCCCATGTTCTGGTCACACACCAAAGCTCATGACAAAAGCCCCCTCACCTCAGTAGCAATAGGGACTTGGGCCCTGAAACAGCAGATAGACAGTAGACACTGCTTGTTGACTTTCAGTTTTAATCCTACCTTTATTATATGGATGTATTGCATTCAATCATTTCTGAGCTTGGTGGAAAACAATAGCCTGACAAATGAAGTACCATGTGTTACAGGAGTTTTGACTACCTTTGGGTAGCTGATGTATCAAGAAACAGCAGATTTGTTACAGTGCTTTGTCAAGTGGTTGGTTTACCAGATCCCATGAACAGATATTTCAATTTAGTTATGATTTAAATTGATTTTTCTCCAAGTTTTTCACACCTCAAGAGCACTAAAAACCTGACGCTATACAGGAGTAGCAAAAGAGGTATATACTAAAATTAGCAGTACATACTCTCCTCTTTTTACTTCAAAGTAACTGTAGTGTTCATAAACTCATTTCAGTGTCATGGCCCTTTTTATATGGACTGCCCCCGAAGAGGTGGTCCGTGGGCGCACCGCTACAGGGGTGCTGTGGGGAGGGGCGGGTGCACATGGGTGCACACCCATCCCCCCCTGCATCCCAACTCATGGAACCACCACTGTTTTGGCCAACTGCTTCATGTGTGGGCAATGGGTGGAGGCACACTGGTCATGGGAGCATGAACACACGCATGCCCACCCACCATGGCATTCAAACAGAAGGAACCCACTCATGCCCATTCCATGTCCATGAGTGGGTGCATCTCATTTTAAAAAGGTCTGGATAGCTGTGTTGTGGAATGGCCATTTGGGGAAAATTAACAACAAAATACTTTGATTTAGTAGTGCAGTGAAAATGTTACAGAAGTGGAGTAGTTAACATCAATTTAATAACATCATATTAGTTACTTCAGTTTAACACTGTTCATGGGAATGGGTCCAAAATGCAGTGAAGAAAGTCAAGAGAAAGAAATGTTTTAATTAAACAATGCAGTTAGAGACTGAAACATGTCTTGAGAGTGTTTAGCTATAAACAAAATATAAGGGAAAGTATTTATTCCACACTTTTAAAATGCTTGAATATTTTAAGAAATGCAATAAAACAAATTTTATGTTTTTAATTCACAATAGAAAAATGTTTCTCTAGACTTGCTGACAGCATTTTTGTAGGCCATAAACCTAACTCTGAAATGCTATACTGATTTCCTATTATACTGATCTGCTATTCAATTGTTTTTCTGTCTACTTGAAATCAGATGCTTAACTTTTCTACTTATTCATAGCCTGCTGCACATTGTCAAAATGTCATTGGCCTGTAAATATTACTAGGAGAGAAAAATAATCTAATTTTAACTTTTCCTAATGAATAACTTACTTTCATGTTCAAGTTGACATTTTCTGATTAAATCCTAGCTGCCTCCAACAATGTGCAAGTTATTTTCAAAAGATTTGTAAATCTGAACAGAGACAACAGTGCTAATTCCAAAATATCCCAAATATGGATCTATATGAACTCAATATGTTTCACTGAACACAAATTTTACAAAGCTGATGAATCACTATCACACACAGGCTGACATTAGAATTTATCAGCTAGACATGCTCATACATCATGAGAGATTTCAGCACCTAGGACAGAGCTTTTAGAGCCAGGCTATTTATCAAAAACACAGTTGCTGAAATATGACCTATTACAATGCAGGTACTGTATAGGTCAGCAAGAACGTGTTTGTGTATCTTGTATGTTCATCTTTTTAACCTAAATACATTTAGAAACTGTTACTGATATAGCTCAGACATGAGAATTTCATTTGTTTCAAGCAATAGTAGCTCAGCACAAAGATATAAAAACAGCACAAGAAAGTGCACACCTAAATGTGATCACTGAAATAAGAACTTATTTTTGTTTTAGCTGAATAAATACAGCTGTTAAAAGCCAGCCATGTTGTTTACTATACTTTAAAACCTAATTTAGATTCTCTGTTAAGGAAGAATATGTCTGTTTGGATAACTGGAAGGATATCAATTTGTTCACATAAATCTGATACTTAAAATATATTCCTAAATATTGGTCCAACATATTTAAACCATTCTATATTTGAATAAGGTTTTCATGAGATATACCCATAAATGATAATATTATTACTAGGGCACATGGCTGTAGTAGTAGTAGTAGTAGTAGCAGCAGCAGCAGCAGCAGCAGCAAGAATATAACATTATTAATTATTAATTATTATTATTATTATTATTATATAATGCCCCCTACCATGGCATTCAGAGCACATCACATATAGCAAATTAACACAACTCTTAATCATTATGGTTATTATTTCTAAAGCATTCCACCACCAAATGGCTCTCATAGTGCTTCACAACATAATACAATAACAATATAAAATCTATTTAAAATACAAATACATTTTAAAACTATTTTAAAGGGGAAGGTAAAGAGAAAGGAGGAAACACATTAAGGGGAACCAGCAGTGGATCCTAAAAGCACCTGGAAAACAAATACATTTTCAGGTGCTTTTTAAAGGTAAGAAGGGAGAAACTGAGATTAACATCTGAAGGGAGCAAGTTCCGCACTGAGGGGCTCACCACAGCAAAGGCCTGATCACAAGCCAACTTAAGATGTGATGCTGGGATCTCCAAACGAGTCTGGTTTCTGAGTGCAGATAGCCATCAGTGTGAGACTCTAAGTGCAGGTCTCAAATATAGCAAGATCCTGTACTGTTTAGGGACCTGTAATGCAACTTTAAATGTAATTAATCGCTCTACAGGCAACCAGTGCAGAGAAGGCAGGGTGAGCATAATATGATCACGGCTTCCCAATCCAGTAAGCAGCCATGTTTCCGCATTCCAAACAAGCTGCAAGTGATGAAGAAGCACCACTAGAAGCCCACAGAATAGTGAATTATAATAATCAAGGCTCATAGTAACCAGGGCATGGGTCACTGCAGGGGCGGATTGGCCACTGAATGCACCGGGAGGATTCCCGGTGGGCCCGGGGCCAGTCACACTGTTTTTTAAAAAATTATTCTTAACAAACAAACAAAAAAATTGTTGGTCCTGACCCCTGTCGGGTTGGGTTGTGTTGGGGGAGGAGGGGCTTACCTGACTCTCCCTCCTAGTAACGCTGCAGCAACAGCGGGGACAGCGATTGGGTTGGGAGATAAGGCTGTTTGTTTACAAACAGCGAGTCCTGCCCATGTGCTGATCAGAAGGTTGCTACCTTGTAAAGAAGGTTCTTCGAGATGGCTCCCAACATTCTCACAACTGGGTTGTGCGCACAGGAGCCAGTGACTCACTCCACTGGACTCTCGTGGAGAGCGCAGCAGAGCAGCGGCAGTCACCGGTGCAGGCGACTTGTGGGGCAGTAGGTGGGGCCTGCCGGGGGGGCTGGGCCCTGCTTGGGAGGGGCCGGCTGGGGTCTCTTTTGGGGTCTCTTTTAGGCGGGGGGGGTGGCGGCCTGGGCTGATGGAGCCAGGGGCTGG
>QEPC01004745.1:503734-568330 GCA_003113815.1 Sphenodon punctatus
CGGCGGAGGTCGTCTACCAAGGCCACCAACGCCGTCTCGGTGCCATAGCCGGGGCGGAACCCAGATTGAAAAGGGTCGAGGAGCCCGATGCTATCCAGATGAACCTGGAGCTGGAGGGCCACTGCCCGCTCAATAACCTTCCCTAAAAAGGGAAGGTTAGAGACAGGTCGGTAACTGGCGAGCGCATCTACGTCCAACGATGGTTTCTTCAGCAGGGGGCCCACCACAGCCTCTTTAAGGCAGGGCGGCAACCTCCCCTGCCGAAAGGACGCATTCACTACCCTCGCCAGCACCGTCCCCAGCGTCTCCCTGGAAGCTTTTATTAACCAGGACAGGCACGGATCCAGTTCACAACACGTGGCCCTCACCGACCCCAGGACATCCACCGCATCGGCCGGCGTCACTTCCCGAAACTCTCCCCACAAAGATGGACCAGACGGGCCCTCCGCCCCCCCCGCGCTCCTCCCCTACTGCCATCAACCTAGCATCAAAGTCGGTCTGAATCCGAGCAATCTTGTCTGCGAAGTAGGTGACAAACTCCTCACAGCGGGCCTGTGAGGAGTAATAATACATTACTTTAGAATGGAGCTGCCATTGGTATCCTATGAATTCATCTCTCATGCCTTGGTTTTTCCATTCTCTAAAGAGTGGATAATGAGCATGAGCCATAGGGTAATTTCAGACGTTATGACACCACAGTCAACCACAGTGAATCCCCTGTGGTGGCTATTTGTCCCGTAACATCTGTTGTGCATTCTGCCAGATGTTCACCACAGTGAACCTCTGGCAGGAATCACAATGACCATGATTCTGGACCTCCAGCCGCCCGGAGGTCCAGAATCATGGTGGGATCGGGCCCCAACCGTGATCACGGTGGCCACCCACAATCCAGAATCGGCCGAAAGTAACATCTGTTACCTTCAGCTGGCCTGGATCGTGGTCCCGATCACGGGATGGAATCGGGCGCAGCAACTGAATTGGCCGCTGCACCATCCCATGCAGCCATGGGACCGTGGGGGGCGGGACTGTGTGGCCGCACGTTGCGCCGTGCAGCCCCGTCCTCTCCCCACGCAGCCCCGCCCCCTCCCCAATCCCCCCACAGAATCAGGCCGGCACGTCTAAAGGATGGCTGGCCTGATTCCTGACCGGGATCTGAAATGGATCCTGGTCCGTAGTTCAGCGTGGTGGGCCTCCGGGCCCATCACGTCAGAAATTACCCATACTTTCCATTATAAACTTTTGGGTAACTAACAATGAAATTAACTAATGATGAAAAATGATAAATAATGACTAACAGTGCAGTATAAATAGAGTTGGTACTGTTAATTAGGGAAAGAAACCCTTATCCTTACATATTTTTTATTTTTCCAGTTACTTCAAGGACTTGCACATGAATGTCATTATAGGTGTGCAGAAGGCACATCTTTCATTTTTGTTTTCATTTTCATTTCCAAAAACCCATTTGTTTGGGGGGATTTCTGTAAAGAACTCTTTACAGAAGGTTCTCAAATTATAATCCATGAACCACAAGAGATCTGTAGATTCTTTCTGTTGGCTTTCAGGTCCGAGTGTTCTTTAGAGCCAAGCAGTAGGAAGGATCAAGGTGTTGGAAGCAGGGAGGGATATTTTATCAGAACCATAAAGTACCTAATTAGGACAACAGTAGTTATTTTACTGCCCTGTATGGGGTTTTTGTTTGTTGATGAGTAGCAGGAGACCAAGACTTGGACTTCTAGGGGTGGCACTAAGAGATCCATTTTGGAAGACGTTTTTGGAGTATAGTCAATGGGGCTGATCCAGTAACTGCTTATGCACTGTGATCAAGGTGCATGCATGCAAACATGCAGGATTTAGTGCAATAGTTGTGTACCACATTGTGGTTCACAACAGTGAGAGATTGTGATTATACGATTTACCTTCAGCAAGGGGACATTTATTGTTGAATGGCCATTTAATCTTATTTTATTTATTTATTTAAACTATTTATGCCCCATACCTCCTGCTAAAGCAGCTCGGGGAGACTAACAATTAATAAAAAATAAAAATATAAAAATGCAATAATATAAATACAAAACTATAATATAAATACATCATAAAACATTACTATTCATATGGGTGATGTAAAAAAAAGTATACAAAAACCCTACCATCTTAACTCTCAATTCCCCACCTTCACTCATCCCTCTCACCAAAAGCCTGTTGAGTTGCGGTTGTCGAGCCAAGTTTCTACCCACTCCAATCTACCTCTATCAGCTTCTCCAACTCTTACCATGACAAAATATTACTCATAAAAGGGATGAAGATTATGTATCCCTTTCAGTCATTATTTAGACACATCAGACTTAGGCCACCTTTACATGGATGCCACCCACCCACGAACACCCGGAAACACCCATTGGATGGGTGGGAGAGCAGTCATGTAAAAGTCCACGAGTGGGTGGGGGCACGTGCAGGACCCACCCGCTGACACCTGCCAACACCTACCAGGGAACCGGCACCCTCCATGGGTGGAGATGGGTGTTCAACACCTGAGCGTCTGTGTAAAAGCCAAAACACCCACACCCATGTGGAATGGACCGGCAGAGCCCCACCGCGCACGCGCCATGGGGCATGCACGCGTCGCCACGCAGACACACCCACAGGGTGGGGGGACACCGGACGTCCGGCCAAGAGCCTGTAAAGTATGAAAGAACCAGGGAACATGAGCACGGGCTCCCACAATGGCGACCAGGAAGGTCCACGAGAAGGCAACGGGAGCCAACGCTGCCTCACACTGCTCCACGTGCANCGGCGGAGGTCGTCTACCAAGGCCACCAACGCCGTCTCGGTGCCATAGCCGGGGCGGAACCCAGATTGAAAAGGGTCGAGGAGCCCGATGCTATCCAGATGAACCTGGAGCTGGAGGGCCACTGCCCGCTCAATAACCTTCCCTAAAAAGGGAAGGTTAGAGACAGGTCGGTAACTGGCGAGCGCATCTACGTCCAACGATGGTTTCTTCAGCAGGGGGCCCACCACAGCCTCTTTAAGGCAGGGCGGCAACCTCCCCTGCCGAAAGGACGCATTCACTACCCTCGCCAGCACCGTCCCCAGCGTCTCCCTGGAAGCTTTTATTAACCAGGACAGGCACGGATCCAGTTCACAACACGTGGCCCTCACCGACCCCAGGACATCCACCGCATCGGCCGGCGTCACTTCCCGAAACTCTCCCCACAAAGATGGACCAGACGGGCCCTCCGCCCCCCCCGCGCTCCTCCCCTACTGCCATCAACCTAGCATCAAAGTCGGTCTGAATCCGAGCAATCTTGTCTGCGAAGTAGGTGACAAACTCCTCACAGCGGGCCTGTGAGGAGTAATAATACATTACTTTAGAATGGAGCTGCCATTGGTATCCTATGAATTCATCTCTCATGCCTTGGTTTTTCCATTCTCTAAAGAGTGGATAATGAGCATGAGCCATAGGGTAATTTCAGACGTTATGACACCACAGTCAACCACAGTGAATCCCCTGTGGTGGCTATTTGTCCCGTAACATCTGTTGTGCATTCTGCCAGATGTTCACCACAGTGAACCTCTGGCAGGAATCACAATGACCATGATTCTGGACCTCCAGCCGCCCGGAGGTCCAGAATCATGGTGGGATCGGGCCCCAACCGTGATCACGGTGGCCACCCACAATCCAGAATCGGCCGAAAGTAACATCTGTTACCTTCAGCTGGCCTGGATCGTGGTCCCGATCACGGGATGGAATCGGGCGCAGCAACTGAATTGGCCGCTGCACCATCCCATGCAGCCATGGGACCGTGGGGGGCGGGACTGTGTGGCCGCACGTTGCGCCGTGCAGCCCCGTCCTCTCCCCACGCAGCCCCGCCCCCTCCCCAATCCCCCCACAGAATCAGGCCGGCACGTCTAAAGGATGGCTGGCCTGATTCCTGACCGGGATCTGAAATGGATCCTGGTCCGTAGTTCAGCGTGGTGGGCCTCCGGGCCCATCACGTCAGAAATTACCCATACTTTCCATTATAAACTTTTGGGTAACTAACAATGAAATTAACTAATGATGAAAAATGATAAATAATGACTAACAGTGCAGTATAAATAGAGTTGGTACTGTTAATTAGGGAAAGAAACCCTTATCCTTACATATTTTTTATTTTTCCAGTTACTTCAAGGACTTGCACATGAATGTCATTATAGGTGTGCAGAAGGCACATCTTTCATTTTTGTTTTCATTTTCATTTCCAAAAACCCATTTGTTTGGGGGGATTTCTGTAAAGAACTCTTTACAGAAGGTTCTCAAATTATAATCCATGAACCACAAGAGATCTGTAGATTCTTTCTGTTGGCTTTCAGGTCCGAGTGTTCTTTAGAGCCAAGCAGTAGGAAGGATCAAGGTGTTGGAAGCAGGGAGGGATATTTTATCAGAACCATAAAGTACCTAATTAGGACAACAGTAGTTATTTTACTGCCCTGTATGGGGTTTTTGTTTGTTGATGAGTAGCAGGAGACCAAGACTTGGACTTCTAGGGGTGGCACTAAGAGATCCATTTTGGAAGACGTTTTTGGAGTATAGTCAATGGGGCTGATCCAGTAACTGCTTATGCACTGTGATCAAGGTGCATGCATGCAAACATGCAGGATTTAGTGCAATAGTTGTGTACCACATTGTGGTTCACAACAGTGAGAGATTGTGATTATACGATTTACCTTCAGCAAGGGGACATTTATTGTTGAATGGCCATTTAATCTTATTTTATTTATTTATTTAAACTATTTATGCCCCATACCTCCTGCTAAAGCAGCTCGGGGAGACTAACAATTAATAAAAAATAAAAATATAAAAATGCAATAATATAAATACAAAACTATAATATAAATACATCATAAAACATTACTATTCATATGGGTGATGTAAAAAAAAGTATACAAAAACCCTACCATCTTAACTCTCAATTCCCCACCTTCACTCATCCCTCTCACCAAAAGCCTGTTGAGTTGCGGTTGTCGAGCCAAGTTTCTACCCACTCCAATCTACCTCTATCAGCTTCTCCAACTCTTACCATGACAAAATATTACTCATAAAAGGGATGAAGATTATGTATCCCTTTCAGTCATTATTTAGACACATCAGACTTAGGCCACCTTTACATGGATGCCACCCACCCACGAACACCCGGAAACACCCATTGGATGGGTGGGAGAGCAGTCATGTAAAAGTCCACGAGTGGGTGGGGGCACGTGCAGGACCCACCCGCTGACACCTGCCAACACCTACCAGGGAACCGGCACCCTCCATGGGTGGAGATGGGTGTTCAACACCTGAGCGTCTGTGTAAAAGCCAAAACACCCACACCCATGTGGAATGGACCGGCAGAGCCCCACCGCGCACGCGCCATGGGGCATGCACGCGTCGCCACGCAGACACACCCACAGGGTGGGGGGACACCGGACGTCCGGCCAAGAGCCTGTAAAGTATGAAAGAACCAGGGAACATGAGCACGGGCTCCCACAATGGCGACCAGGAAGGTCCACGAGAAGGCAACGGGAGCCAACGCTGCCTCACACTGCTCCACGTGCAGGAAGGATATAAGCATATCAAGGTGGTGCAGGGGGGGATGCGCCCCAGGCAGAAGGCACAAAGGGGGGTAATGGACCACCAGCGGGGGAGCAGCACAGGGGGTAAAGGGTGGGGGAAAGCACCAGGAATTAACCCAGTGCACATGTCCCACCATAGGGCAGAGGGGCAGCACTGATTCCCCCCCTGGAAGATGACCCCCAGGCCAGCACCTCCCAAGGACATGGCTCAAGGAGCAGCAGTGAGAGCAAGGTGAGCACGAGCCCCCCCCCCCATGAGGGGAGGTCCTTGCCCCTGGTGCAACCACTCGGCCAGGTAACACAGGGCAGGGGGCAGCAGCATAACCCAGTCCCCTATCCCCACAGGATAACTTCCAGACAACAGAGCACCGCACCACCAGGACGATGGCCGAGGAGGGCCTCTCAGACAGCCAGGTGAGCAAAAGGGAACCCCGGAGGGTGAGGGGGGCAGGTCCCATGGGTGGGTGGAGGGGGCCAGCAGGAGCCGTAGTAATCCCTAATCCACTACCTTCAACAGAACTCGACCACCACCATGGCTACCACATCCACAGGGCGGGACCCATGCCACCAAGCTGGTCAGCCCCCCCCAACACGCGGGTCCCAAAAGGGGGAGCCCTGCTCCAGGCAGGAGGTCAGTGACTTTGTACACGTGTGGTGGTCCAAAAGGGTTCAGCAGGACCTGGTGCAAAGCTACAACACCAGAGAGGTCTATGAAGCCATCGCCCAGGAGATGCAGCGGCTAGGGTACAATAGGGATATCATCCAATGCATGCAGCAGGCAAAGGACTTAAGGTCCGGATATAAGCATATCAAGGACAATAATTTCAAGTCAGGCCATGCGCACAGCCGAGTTCCAGGAGGAGCTGGACAAGTTCCTCTGCATGGACAGGGACATTGTGGCCTCCCGCACACACAGCAGTGCCTTCGCCAGGGGCAGGTATAGGGCCAACACACAGCCCCCCCGATAGACCCTACAGACCAAGGGGGGGGGGCAGATGCCCCTGGTGAGGCCAGCCAGGAAGCGGGAGGGGACAGCCCCATCCCACAGGGGGAGGAGGTGCCCTGGTGACCCGAGCGTCAGACAACCACACTCCGCACGTACCCCCAAGACCCACAAGCCTATCGGCCACAGGGACAGGGGGCACGCGCAGAGCAAGCAGAGACCTGGGACAGCCCCCAGGAAGTGGAGGAACAGGATCCAGGTATGAGCACCCCAGCAGGGCCAGGGGCAGGGGTGGTTGGAATGGCCCAGACATAGCCACAGCGGCCGGGGCAGGGGGCCGGCAAACACTAACGGTACCCCATCCCACTGCAGCTCAAGGCAGCCTGGAGGTGCATGAGGTGGAGGTCACAGAGGAGGATGAGGCGGGCCCGGCAGCACCTGTACTGCCAGGTGGGCTACCCTCCACGGCAGGGCACACCGGCCAGGGGGCCAGGGGGGCCCAGGGGCGGAGGGGGGCAGAGGTACAAGGGGGGGCTCCTGGGGGGCGAGCAACCACAAACAGCAGAGCCCAACAGGGGTGGAGTGGAGGGTGCAGGCAGAAGAGGGGAATCAGCCCACTGGGACTCCCACAGCATGCCACACAGTCAAGGGCCCCTCCCACAGTGAACAGATGCTGGGGGATCATCCAACGACAGGGCCAGGCTGGGGGACCCCACAGGGGAGGAATGTGGGAAGTTGCCACACTATGAGGGCTGCCACACCAGGCCCCCTGGGCCAGGCAGTAGTGGCCAATGGGGCACACAGGCCGGATGCAATAGCGATGTGTACAATCTCTCATTCACAGACCAGGTGCCCGCTCATGTGAGGGGAGTAGCTGCCAGCAGTGTGGAGCTGAAATGGGAGATGCGGGCCCGGAACTGGTGCCAAAGGGAGGACCCAGTGCCCCCCCTGCACCTTGGCCACCCGTGGTTCCCACAGAAGCAACCCTACCTGGGTCTGGTCCACGGGGTCCCCCTCCCCCACATAGGGTAACGGGTCTGCTTGCGGGGCCGCCCTTCCAGCCCACACCCCCCATGGTCCCGCCCCCGCTGCCAACCCACCCCCTCCACTGGGAGGTGACCTGCCCACCCCTTTCCCTGTCTCTTATACACATCTAGATGTGTATAAGAGACAGCCCCAGGACCGTGCACCCCAGGATGACCACCCACCCATGGTGGCCACCCCACCCCCTCCAGTAAGGCCACAGCACCCCAGGCCCCTGGTGGTAGGGGGTGCCACAAAGGGGGGGCACTGGGAATCCGGGTCCCTGCGCGAGGCAGGACCCCGGTAGGGAGCCCAGTCTAGAACCCACTCAGAGTACATGCACTACACGGGCTGGGGAGCAACGGTCATTGCCAGAGGCACGATTCCCAGCTCTGCGACACGGTACTGGAAGGGGCATGTGCCATGCTACCGAGGGTGGCCCGGCCAGGGGCTCCCACCAACAGGGATCGATCTACGGCACTTGTGATGCTCAGGTAGGGGGCTCCCTGGCTGATTATGGGGCACCCAGTGGCCTGTCCCTACATGGGACATAGATAAGGATCCCTCATCCCCACCCCACACAAGGATCCCTCATCCCATTCTTGTTTTCCCATGCAGGGACCATCAGCAGAGGCCGGTGTGGAGTGGCCAGTGGATGACAGGGAGGCCGGGCCATTTGGCCGGCGAGTGCTGCATTCAACTGCAGCCAGGACTCGCTGGCCCACGACCCCGGTGGTGTGGCCAAGAGGGGGAGAGGGCACCCCAGATGCTAACCCCCACCCTCCTTCCATTGTACAGTCCCCCCTTCAATAAACGTGTTGTACTGCTACCATTCAGTCTCTTTATCTGTCCATGGACATATGGCAGGGGGGGGTTTGTTTGCGGTGTGCGGAGGGGCACTGGCATGTTGGGGGCTCTGTACAGTCTCTGCCCAGCCAACGGTCCGGGCTCCACCTCAGTGAAGCCTCATGCAGTGGAGGTGGCTGGCACAGGTGTACACCGAACCTGCACAGGTGAGCCAGTGAGTGGTGGCCAGTAGGGCATTCCGGGGGCCACGCACCTCACGGCCAACAGTAATGGTAGGGCGATCACACCCAGGCAATCCACGGGACCCATTCCCGGGAACCCCCAGCCCACACATGGAATAGAGGCACTGTTTCAGGTACAGGGTAGTTCATGGCTTTATTGAAGGGGTTCACAGGCCTATGGACACAGTTGTGGGTCAGGTGCTGCCCGGCCTTTGGCTGCCTTGACCACAATGCAGTGGCAGATTGCGTCCCTGTTCTCCTCTGAGATGCACCGGAACACCCCACCCTGGGCATGTTGGTACAGGGGCCTGGGTCCAGCCCTGTGCACTGGTGGTTGGTTGTCAAGGACAGCACCCCCTGTCTCTCATACTTTGTGCAGGATGCACACTGCCAGGATGAGGATGGGGGTGTGGTGCAGGTCAAATTGGCTCCTGTTCATCAGGAGGCGCCTGCGCGTCTTGAGGAGTCCGAAGGTCCACTTCACCATGCTGTGGGTGGATGACAGGCGCTCATTGAACAGGCGGTGGTGAGGGTTGCGCGGCACTGGATAGGCCTGCATAAGCCAGGGACTGAGTGGGTAGGCAGGGTCCCCTATCACAAAAGGGGCCATGGGTACCCCTTCTATCACGCAGTACAGGTTGGGGGCGATCTCCCTGTCGAACATGCGTGCGTAGAAGGGGGAGGCATGCAGGATATGAGCATTGTGGCTCTGCCCTGACTGACCTGTGTAGATATCTATGAACAGGCCCCTATGATCCATTATTGTCTGCAGATTGATGGAGAAGGCCTGTTTCCTATTAATGTAGTTGATCTTTGCATGAGAGGGTCATATGATGGGGATGTGGGTGCTGTCAATGGCCCCGATGCAATGATGGAACCCCATTTCCTCGAACCCACACATCACCTCCTCGGGGCCACGGAGCTGGATGACCCACTCCAAGAGGAGCTCCACGAGCAGGTCACACACATCATACAGGGCCCTGTTCATGGTGGCGGTGCCCACCCCGAACTGCTCCCCCACATTCCTACAGGAATCGGGGGTAGGCAGCCACCACACTGCCATGGCCACACGCATCCCTGGTGGCAGCAGGAATCACATGTTCGTCTCCCGTCTCTAGAGGTGTGGGTTGAGGAGCTCCCCCAAGCAGGTCAGGAGGGAGCGGGGCATCAGGAAGTGGTCTGACCATTCCCTGTCCGTCCAAGTGGCCAACATGTTCTCCAACCAGTCATTGGGGCGGGAGCATGACCAGTGCCGTTGCAGGCTCGGTAGGGTCACGCGGTGGGCGTACACGTTGAGGGTCCATCAGGCCAGGATGAGCTGTCCTTGCTGGGAAATCATGGAGCCCAACAGGGCACAGCTTCAGACGGTTGTCCGCCTTGCCCATCATACGATCGCCGCCCTATGGAGGTTTTCTGCCCTCTGCCGTCATGCCCCCTGGAGGACAGACCTTTGCTATGTGCTGTAACAGCATGTGCAGCAGCAGGAGGGCTGCGCCGAGGAGGTGCATCAGCACATCCCTGAGCTGTGGGTCCCCGTCCCCTACCAGCATGGTTCTTCAGCTTCCCTCCCCACACTGAGCCTACCTCCGCTGGCATGTGCCAGGACCCCAGCGCTCTCTGCTCTATGAACTGTGCCCAAACCCCGCTCTCTCCTGGTGGCACGAGAGCTCCTCTGTGTCCAACCAGCCCGGGGTCGTCGTACTCTGTGTGCTGCTCACTCCTGTGCTACAGACCCTCTGCCCCACACCCTACCACTTGCAGGGGGTCCCTTATGTACTGTGTAGGGCAGTGTGGGTGGGGCACCGATAGGTGATGTACTGGGGGGGTGTTGGGGCAGCAACCGGGTGCCGGGTCTATCTGTGCATTCACGTGAATGCACGGGCCGCCTGGCCTCCATGGGGGGATGGGGCTGTGCACACCGCGGGGTAACCCTGGCCCCCCAACCACGCTACAGTCCCCCCAGTCAGGGTCATCCTTTGTCTGCTTCAGCTGTGCGTGGTGTGGATACAATGCCTGGATCAGCTTCTTGGCCTGGTGCAGTGCCCGGCCGTGGGCTCCTTCATCTCTCTTCACCTGTGCTGCATTCTGGGAGCAAGGGGAGTTGCTAGAGATCCTCCTGCTTGTCCTGGAGCGACTGCACTGCACGCAGACCAAGCACTGGCACTGGGTCGCTGGTCATATCAAAGTAAGTTTGATTAATTAGACATCCATTTTTATATCTCTCTCAGAAACTCTCTTATGTTCTTATTATATGCTGTGAAAACACAAACACATAGTAAAATAGGATTGCAAATATAGTACATATAAGCCAAGTCTTTCTACAAGATGAAACAACAACAACAAACACCCACCACTTTCCATTAACAGTATTTTCTTCCCCGCTTTTGGTCTATTCAAATATATGCACAAGAGGGTGACAGAATCATTTAAAAGAAGAAAGCTCCAGCTTCTTTCAAAGCATATCCTCTGCTGGCTGCTTCTGGCAGTGGCTCTTGGGGCTGACAACCCAAACTAGAGCTGATCACTTGATAATAAGTAAGGCATAGATAAATACTATAAGTCATTGGATGTTAACATAAATGAATTGGTCAGGAAAGGATCGGGTACATTCACCGAAGAAAGTTCACGCGGCAAGGCAGGAAGCCGCACAAATGTACGGCTGGCCGGCCCCGACCCTGCACTGTGCCCAGCACTCCACCCCCTGCCGTGACAGGCAACCATGGCAGCCTATGACAGCAGTCACAGCAGCCCAATACAGACAAGGACACCATGGGCTATAACAAATGTTATACACCACTGTAATCCACTCTGGCCTGATCAGGCAGATGGCAGCCCGGGCTGTAATCCTGGAAGTCTCTGTGATCACAGCACAGGCTAGCTGCTAATACACCTGGAAGAACTTTGGAGCAAACATCTGGAAGTGCTTAAATAACCGTGATGGTGGCCCCTGGGCCAAAGTGGGCCACAGTACACCTAAGTGGGCCACCGTCCCCAAGGTGTCAGCATTTAGTAGGAAAATGTACCTTCATACTTCATAACATTTAACATGTTGGTCTCTTTCTCGGGAAAGAAAAACCCCCTGAACAAATGAAAATAACCTTGCAGTTATAATTTAATTTACATACAGTAAGCGAATACAATTAATCTACTGAAAACTTAAAATAGGATTAAAGGTCTGATTTAAATCTTCAAAATCCATGAATATTACTGAAGACTATATTCTTCCCTCCTGCAGAGAAATCCCTAAAAGGGAAATATTCCTCAAAAAGCTTCAAGAGTCTAAATGGTTTTCAATTCCCTTCTCAGCAGGGAAGAAGCCTGAGGCTCCATCAAGAATGGAAGCCTCCACTACATGGAGATTAAGGATCCAGGGATAAACAGTGCCGATCCCAAAGCACGTTATTTAATGGATCCAACATCGTCCATCTTGCACTTCAGCTTCCTCTAATTTTCATTCTTCACCTTGGTTCTTTTAAGTGTTTTTTCAGAGTTTAATCCCAGATAAACAAGTCACAATCCTGCAGTGTAGTAGGCGCACAAATAAGCATAAGCTTTTTGAATAGTTGCATTGAAGACAATGGAACTATTCACAGAAGGTAACGTTAAAAATGTGTGTAAACTGTAACATGGACTAGAGCCTAAATATACCTACTCCTCAAACATATTAAAGGGACTAAATGCCTGACTGCTATACTATCCTTCAGATTCTAGTATTTATGGTCCACAGAGTGGCCCTCTCTTACATTTTCATGACAAATGTACTGTAGTATGTCTGCTTCTAAGACAGTGGATTTATCTTCAAACCTACAACTAATTTTAAAATAAACAAACATAATTTTCAATATGTTGATTTAAAGGTTGACAGGAATGTGTCTGTCAGTCTTTTGGGTTTCTCCACATCCTCCCTCCTACAGCCTCTCTCCCCTTGTCATGCCAGGTGCCTGCCTCTGACTTGCACTGCATGTGCTGCTATTTATCTGAATAATGGTCTTCAAGGGGACAACATAAATTGCTTATAACATTGGGTCCCTTTATCAAAGTGACCTGTAGTTTGGCAGAGATGACAGGGAAGGTATATGATACATTCCTGCTAAATATCTTGTAAACAGGATGGAATATAAACATGTTACAGCTGGAAATGTATGATCAAGTCAATGTCTTATACCATCATGACCCTTTATCTAATCTTTCTGAAAATTAGCATGCATTTTAAACTTGTGGAGGGACATAATATACAGAGGGTTCATGGAATTTGGATGGAAGATAAAGAAGATGTAGCCATGAGTGTATATGGAGCTTTTCATAAAATCACAATATTCAATTGCTTCTTAAATCGGTTTCCTTTATTGTTGTTATTATATTATATAATAAGCATTTATATAGCACCAGTGATGTACCTGGCATTTTACAAAAAATAAGCTAGACACGGTCCCTGCCTGAGAGCTTACAATCTGTTTGCAATCTAATCTTTTTGAACCTTGGTACACATAGTACCATCCACTGGGGGCACAACCTTCCCAAGTTTCATTAGAACCGAATAAGAAACAAAAAGGTTATAGCCAGAAATACATTTTTCAATGTTTTCCCTTTATTTCAAAAACAAAAATGTCATTTTTGTTTCTATTTTTATTATTATCATTTCTCATTTTCGTTCTTGCAATAATGATAATGAAAATGACATTTTTTGTTATTTTTATTGTAATAATGAAAATGACATGCACACCCCTAATTGGTACATACCAAAACAAAGAAGATTTGGACAAAATAACATAAAAAATAAAATTCCTAAAACTTAAAATAGGGTGCAAATAAACATGATTCTCTTTAACTTTCCACTGCACCTTCTTATGCTACAGATGTCTGTTGAACCTTTAGCACAATAAATCAGAATTGTAACACCTTTAAAAAAAACGGATAGTTTTTTATACAATGATACAAAAAACTGTAAAATTTGACACCAAAAATAATGGACTTAACAAGGACCTATATTTCTCCAGCCACTACAAATATCTAGTATACCTTACAGTCTAGTGCATTTTTAATTTGTGTTATCCTGAGTCTGCACCAAGTTCCAGGATATCATTCTAACTACTTTGTCTCCCTCTCTGTAACTGAGTGTTAGCGAAATATGCAACCTTTGTGTTACTGTGAACCCAGTTCCTCTGATATTCATATTCCAGTGGCAGCCCCTCCCCCAGGGTGTTGGAGAAGGTGCCCCCCAAGCTCCTTAGGGGTCCCCCCATGTTTGCTGGGGAGTCAGGGGCTGCTCCTCAGCTGATCCAGTGGAAGTGCTGAGTTTCCCCGCTTATCTGTAGGCTTTGTTTACATTTTAACTCTCTGCTCCTGGCTGCCTGAAGAGCTGAAGAGTCATAGCTTTGGCAGGCAGCCAGAAGCTAACAGCTGATATGTAAACAAAGCCTGCAGGGAAAGAACTGCCGGTGCTTGTGAGTCACTCTGTAAGGGGAGGAGGGGGAAGGGACAAACATCCTCCTTCTGGTGCTGCCCCCTCCCTCTAGCTTTGCACTCACTGGCCAGAGAGCTAGAAGCAGGGACTTAGAGGACCTCGCCAAGCCGTCAGGGAGAATGTGCTGGGTGCCAGACCAGAAAAGCAGTGCCTTTGGGGGGATTGGGGAGGGAGTTAGGGAGGTGCCAGCCGCCAGGTACTCCTTGGCTGGGTTCCTATGGAGAAACCCAGCCAATCAGCAAGCCCTAGGGGGCATGTCAGGGCACCTTTTCTAAATGCTCTGGCCACTTCATAGCTTCTCTTTCTCCCCCGGCCACTCCCCTACTAGAGTGGGAGGAGGAAGGGAAAGAGCTCACTCCTCCTTCCTCCCTAAATTCACTGGGGGGGAGGGGGAAATGTTTTATTTTATTTTAACTTTTTTACAAGAAGGGAGGGGCCAGTCAGGGACTTGTTTGGAGTCCCTAGCCTCATTGTTTGGCGGGATAAACAACAGAAGGTGGTTATCAGAGTGGGACTAGAGCAATCAGGAGGACTCATCCTTTCGGAAACCTGTTAAATTTTTTTTTTAAAAATTACCTGTCCTGATCTCCTGTACATTGTTTGTTTTGTGCTTTCTTTTTTCTTCTTCTCCCCCCCGCCCCCCGCATACATTACAGAAAGGGGTAATTAATTTTGTGAGCCCAGTTGGAAGGACTGTGCTGCCTCACCTCCTATTCTTTAAAATATTTTCTTGAGACTTGCTGTTTTTCGCCCTGTGTGAGACCCTGTCACCCTAATTGTCTGCTTTCTGTTTGTTTGGGGGGTGGGGGGTGGAGGGGGTTTTGGTGGAAGAGTTTCTAATCTTTGCTGGAATGCTAACTGCATTTAAAATGTCCCCTTTTTCAGTGCCAGATTCAAGGCTTTTCTGCTACAAGAACGCCACCGTGCCGCATTTTGGTTCACGAATGGCTAGTCTTTGCATGAATGTTTGTTCCCTGTCTGAGAGCAACAGATGCCTTTTACGTTGCAAGTTGCTTTGCAATAGAACTATGCAGCATGTTCTGGGGGGACAGGTGGAACTTCATGCTGCTGCTTTTGTGGTGTGTTAAAGACTTAATATAATATTGTTGGTTTGAGGTGGGTTGCTTTCCTTGCTCTGTGTTTTCATGTGCACTGTTGGGGTTCTCCCTCCTCTCCTTCTGTCTGCTTGTAGTGCCTGGACAGGGCACCAATCAGACTTGGAGATAAAACTGTTTGTAAACAGTTTTTTCTTACTTTAAATAGTTTATTTGTTTAGCCTATAGGCTATAGGTAGTTGAGTTTTATTCCCCTAAGCCAAGCAAATTATATCCCAGGCCCTGTTTATATGTCATTTTAACGTTTATACAGTATTTTAAGTGTTGGATTGTTTTAAATTGTATTTTACTGTTGGAAGCTGCCCCGAGTTGTGTTCAGGAGGGGCGGGATAAAAATTTAATAAATAAATAAATAACAAAAATAAATAAAACACTCATTAATACATCACAAAAGTATTAACACAATAAAACTTAAAATATAGTACAGTACCACTTTACTTCTGGAAGCTCTCTCTTCACCCCCTTATCAATATCCTTAATCAGTAACCATAGCGGATGAGTGGCCAGATAGTATTATTCTCTGAGGTTTGAAACGCCGGCCTACTACCCGGTTGTACAATGCCTTCCCCTTCTCAGGGTTTGTGGTGGCACACTTGGCCCCTGTGTCTAATCCCTCTAGCACTAAATCCATCAGCAGTACACGAAGGCAGATCGTCTTAAATTTGGACTGATAGCGGTATCCTCCCTATAGACCTTCCAGATCACATGGCACCTGTAGTGTCTCCATGTCTCCACTGGTCCAATCGGGGGTTTCCATCAGTTTTTTCCTAAATAGCTCCAGTTGAAAAACCCCTACTGAGGCTCGTCGCACTACTGTTATGTCTCGATTGGCTAAGATATATAATATCCGCCTTTGGTGATCCCAATAATCTCTTCCCTCAAACCATGGGGCAAAGAACCTGTCCTGAATCCCTCTAGTCTTGGGACAATGCAACAAGTAGTGTGGAAGATCTTAAACTTCAGCCTGTACACAGTGGCAGAGTCTAAGTTCTGCCGGGATACCTCTAACTCTACCCTCACACACTGAAGTTGGCATCATATTTAGTCAGACAAGGGTCAAAGTCCTCCTGACTATAAAGTTTTTTATGCCCGACAGGCATTTCTCACATCCCCGTTCTGTCTTTAATAGGGGATACCATGGAGCAATATGTTGCTCACGCATTCCCACACATTCCTTTTGGTAACCAACATCCCTAATTCGAGTAAAAAATTTGGATTTAGCCTGAACTAAAGTGGAATATGCAAAACTTGAACAAGAAAAGCCCAGGCTTGTCAGGCTCTTTACAATGGAGTTATACCATCTATAAGTGGCCAAACAGTTCTCTTGTTCCCTCAGACAAAGACTGGGAAGGCGATCAGCTGGCATATCCCAGCTCTTAAGCCAGTAAACCAGTTGGGCCATCCTGATCTTATCCCCGAAGAGGTCTATACCACATTCAGCCCTCAACAATACCATGGGGGTACTCCTGGGCACTCCGAGTCCTACTCTTAAGATTTTATTTTGGAGGGACTCCAAGGGGAACTGTCTAGCCACACCCCAGATTTCTGCACCAAACAACAGCTGGGGAATCAATTTCCCCTTGAGAAGATTGAGCAGAGGCTCCAACTGCCTCCCTCCCTTGGAGCTCCAGAATTTTAACAAACTAACTACCGTTTGTGCTCCTCTTATCTTTGGAGCCTCCAGATGTCTCTTCCAACTACCACTACTTCTAAACAGGATTCCCAGGTACCTGTATGAGGTAATCTGGCTTATACAATAAAGGCCCAAAGTCCAGACATGTTCCCTTGGCCTTCTAGAGAAGACCATGATCTTAGTCTTATCTCTGTTAATTGTTAGGTGGTTTTCTTTACAGTAATCATATACTCTAACTAACTGACGTCTCATGCCCACCTTTGATGTTGACAGGATGGTCATATCATCCGCATATAAGAGGATATGCACTGGGTGACCACTAACAGCAGGTGGGTGCCCCTCCTGCCCCGCCAAATATCCCACTATATCATTAATGAATAGGGTGAAAAGCAGGGGAGCCAGCACACATCCCTGCTTAACACCATTTGTTGCAAGCATGGGACCAGTCATATCTCCCTCTGTGCTCACTTGGACCCTGAGTGACGTGTCAGTGTATAGGAGACGAATCAGGTAAAGCAGCTGAGGATCTATATTGTTATCCAGCAGTTTCCGCCATAGGATGGTTCGGTCGATGGTATCGAACGTCACTTTGAGATCCACAAAAAGGGCGTATACCATTCCTCTCCTCAGGTAAACATACTTAGCAACAATATGGTCCAAGGTGAAACAATGGTCCAACACTGACCTGGTGGGCCTAAAACCCGCCTGCTCCTCAGCAAGTAGGGCATTCTCCTTTGCCCAGCACTCCAGCCTAACCTGGAGGAGCCGTGCAAACACCTTTTCAACAACATCTATAAGACTTATAGGTCTTTAACTGGCGGGATCCCGTCTGTCCCCCTTCTTATAAATAGGCACTACTACACTAGTGTTCCATCCCTGAGGGATGTCCCCAGCCTCAATGATGTAATTGAATAGGCGGGTTAACACTGGCGAGCCCACCATTGCCTATGGACATTGAGTAGATCGTAGGGAATGCCATCTTCCCCTGCTGCCTTTTGTAAGGGAAGGGAGCCAAGTAGTTTCACCACCTCCGACTCGGTTACCACCATCCATCGAGGGGTTTGTAAACAAAGAACTTCTCCCTATGTGAGTGATCAGAAAGTTATCTTGTAAAGAAGTTTCTTCGAGATGGCTCCTAACATTCTCACAACTGCGTTGTGCATGTTCACCATATTTGAATAATAGATCACGTGATGGTCTCAAGCTCCTCTAGTATAAAAAGTACTCTTCCTCCTCAGAATGACAGTTCCTTCCAACTCATTCTAGGAATATAAGAAAATTCCATGCGGGACTGGAAGGGTGGGTGTTGTGAGAATGTTCAGAGCCATCTCAAACAACCTTGTTGACAAGGCAGCTACCTTCTGTTCTTCTTCGAGTGGCTCCTCACAGGTTGTTTTTACATGACTCTGCCAGCTGGGGGGCCCGTGGGCATGTGGGTGGGGCGAGCACATGGATGCACATGCATCCCCTCTCACACCTGCCCCACTCATCCGCACCCACGGAGCGACTGCCATTTTCCTTGGTTGCTCTGTGCATGGAGCCGAGATGGGGGGTGAGTGAGCATGCGTGTCAGGCACCCGCGCAGCCACTCCCGGTTACACAGAAAATCTGTGTGTTCATGGGTGGGGAGAGGCCTGTGTAAAAAGAGTCACATTCTCACAACTGTCTTACTTATACTATCTTAGGTAGGAATTTAGGATGTAAAGCAATATCTGTTCTATCTTGGAAAATCTGCAAATATGGTTATAAGATTATATGGCTTCTATTTCACTAACTCTTCTTAATGGTTCTTTATATTTAATATTTAATATTTAATATTTTAAGTATTTTTTTGATTGTTTTGTATTGATTTTATTGTATTTTATGGTTTAAAGATGGAAGCCGCCCCGAGCTGCGTTGCAGGAGGGGCGGGGTAGAAATTTGTAAAATAAATAAATAAATAAATAATTAAATAATGACGTTATTGCTAACAGAAATACTGTCTTTAACTCCCCACCCCATAACCAGTTCATTTGTGCCCTCCATATAATGAATTCACGCTACCCTGGGTACACAAATGAAATGGTTATGGGTGGGTGGGTATATATATATATATATATAATAGGCTGGCTGCATTTTGGGTGTCTTGTGTGTTTGATAGCAGCGCCCCTAGGCCCACTGGAGAGAGGGGCCCATCTTGATTTCTTGACCAGGGGCCCATTTCACCCTAGCTACGCCCCTGCTAATGGCTAGTCTTTGCCTGAATGTTCCCTTTCTGGTTGCAGCAGGTGCCTTTTACATTGCAAGTTTAGTTTGCAACAGAACTGTGTAGCATGTTCTGGGGGGAGAAGTGAAACCTCATGCTGCTGCTTCTGTGGTGTGCTAAAGACTTAACATAATAATGTTGGATTGAGATGATTTATTTTGCTTGCTCTGTGTTTGCATGTGCAATGCTGGAGTTACCCCTCCTCTCCCAAGCCCCAAGCATGTGCAAAGGTGGTGGCCATTTTGTGGAGGCCTTCACTGGCCATGACTACTCTTAGTTAAAATGGCCCCTCTGCTGTTTTTCACCTAAACTGTCTGCTTTCTGGTTTTTGGCTGGGGTGACCAGAGAACTTGGATGGAAGGGTTTCTAAACATTCCTGGAATGTTTGCTGCACTTTAAATGACCCCTTTGCAGTGTCAGTTTCAAGGTTTTTCTGCTGAAAGAAGGCCACCAGTTCACTAATTGTTCATCATATACATCAACTTTGTTCATGAAGCTTCCATTCCATTCCCTTCCCCTAATCCTCTGCCTCTTCGTTATTTTACCTTGATAATACTGAAGCACATACTGCTCAGCCTTCCAAAATCCCTATTGCTTTTTTACTTACATCTTAGTAGCACTGTTGGCAATAACACAGTATTGTCTTTCATAATGCCAGCTAGTACAGATGTTATTCTGACTCAGTAAATGAGTTATCGCTCAAACTCCACATGCAGATTATCCCTTCTCAAGTTTATTTTATTTAAATAGCAAAATATGAACCTCAAAATTAATTCTTCAGTTCTTAAGAGAACCACTAAGGTAAAATATACCTGTGAATGAAAAAGCACCAAGCAAGGAAGGAAAACATAATTATATATATATACAATTAAACAAATGAGAAAAGCAGTTACAGCAATGTGGAAGTAAGGTAAAGCTGAAAAGTGAAGACAGTTGGGGCCAGATGGCCTTTTTCAGGTCCTAAAATATCTGATGCTCTTTTTAAAGTTCAGTTTATAAGAGTAGAAAACAACCCCATCTGCCTCACCCTAACGTAGCTATAAGCCTCGTTCATGATTATGATAATTTCATACTCTGCTCCAAACAGTGTTGACACTTGGGGGAATTGGAAAAACACATACCTTACCCCAGCTGTAAACAGAGGTTTGAAATAAATTCCCAAATGAGAAAAACATTTGCCACCCTATCAAATGTCACTTCTGTGAAGTATCTGCCCATATAATGCCACACTACTGGGAAATGTGTTTCGTACACGTATATATCATTCATTCATTCCATTTTTATCCTGCCCTTCCCTTGAAGGCTCAAGGTGATTTACCAAAATACACTAATATATAACAACGCTTTTAAAAGCACATTAAAACAATTTAAAACAATCCTAAAGCCCCGGCCAACCTTCTCCCCAACCACTCCACCCCATTCCCCACTCACCACCCCCACCCCAATGCCTTATCCTCACCCACCAAAACCTTTCTTGAACAGAAATGTCTTACATTGCCTCCAGAAGATGCTCAATCCTAGGCTTAACCAAATCTCTGGCGGAAGGGAGTTTTACAGCACTGGCAAAGCAACTGAGAATGCCTCCCTGCAAGTTCTTGTTGTATGAACAAGGCTAACAGGCAGTACCCACAGGGAGGCACTTCTGGCTGATCGCAGGGGCTGCAATGGTACATGGAAGGACAAGCGATCTTTCCAATATGTGGGGCCCAGATGGTTTGGTCTTTAAAGGTCAAAACCAGAACCTTGAATTGTGCCCAGCAAGCTACAGGGACCAATGCAGACTTCGAAGCACTGGTGTAATGTGCTCCCAGCGCCCCATCTTCAAAAGGAGGTGAGTATTCTGCACCGGCTACAGCTTCTGAACAGTCAGCAAGTGTAGCTACATATAGAGCACATTGCAATAATCTAGCCTCAAGGTGATGAAAGCATGGATGACGGTGGCCAGATCTGAATCAGAAAGAAAAATCTACAACCTTCTCAAGAGATGGAGTTGGTGAAAAGCGCTCCTGGCCACCACTGTAACTGGACAACCCAGATGCAACAAAGGGTCCAGAAACACTCCAAGGTTGCTAACCCGATTGACCAGAGGGGCTTAGACTCCATCAGTAAGAGAAGTCCCAATCCCCTCCAGGTCAAAAGGCTGTCATCACGTCAGTATTGTCTGGATTAAGCCTCTATTGTCTTGCAGTCATCCAGTCCCTGACAGCAGTCAGGCATCAGGTAAGCACCAAGACTTTAGGGCCTGTGCCGGATGAAAAAGAGAGGCAGAGCTGAGTGTCATCAGCATACTGATGACACTTCACCCCAAACCTCTGAATGACCTCCCCCAGTGGCCTCATATTCATGTTGAACAAGAGGGGTGCCAGAATAGAACCCTGCAAGACTGCACAGGGTTGGTCCCGAGAGGATGACAAACAGTCACCCATCATCACTCTCTGTGGCCTCCCTGCCAGGAAGGAGCAGAACAACTCAAGAGCAGACCTGCACACCCCTGTCAGGTCCTGCAGTCGTGTTGGCAACACCTCGTGATCAACAGTATCAAAGGCCACTGAGAGAACTAACAAGATCAACAGGGTAGAATTTCCTTTGTCAATTTCCTGGCATGGGTCATTGACCAAGGCCACAAGTGCAGTCTTCATGCCATACTCAGGACAAAAGCCTGACTAAAATGGGTCCAGGAATTCAATAACATTGAAATGGGCTTGGAACTGTTGAGCAATCACCCATTCAATAACCTTCCCTAAAAAGGTTTTTTTAAGACAAGGATCAAATTCACCACTGGTTGCCCTCATTGCCCCAAGCACCTCCCTCTCATCAGTGAGCGATATCGACTGAAACTGATCCAAATAAACAGGATGAGACTGGGCTTCCATAACCCCGGATTCTGACACTGTCAATATAGTAGTAGCACCCAAGTCATGGTGAATACAAACAATTTTAGCAATTTTATCTGCAAAGTAATTAATAAAAATCTCACAGTGGGCATTAGATGACTCCCTTTCTGGGCAGAGGCAGACCAAATTAACCAGGTCCCTCACCACCCAGAACAGCTCAGCTGGACGAGACTTTGCAAGCAATATCTGCATAGGTTAAAAAATTCCACCCACTAAGGGTGAAAACAAGAAGTGCTGCCAATGAGGTGGTGCCCTACCCTGAGAAGGGCCACGGCAGTTGCTACTCCCTGGGTAGGTGGGTGACACGGCACAGATGTGCCGGTGACTCCTAGTGGCTGGAAAGCTATCCTACTGCCCCTGAAACCCAGGTAGGGCAGTGAAACGTAACAAAGTTGTGGGAAACAAACCCCAGTCCTGCCTCCATCCTGCTTCCAGTACCACACTTCCAATGTCCTGCCCCCACAAATTCCTAATACTTACATCTAACATATTTATTTATTTTATTTATTTATTTATTTATTTATTTGGCAATTTTATACCCCAACCCTTCCGCAAAGCATCTCGGGGTGACTTAAAATTTAAAACAAAAATGTAAAACATATAAAATACAAATATAGAACCACTGTAAGGGGAAGCCATACAAATATATACATAAAACAAAAACCCTTCCACCCTAGCCCTCAAAACCATCCCACGCAACCCATCTCACTCATGGAAAGCCTGACGGAACAGACAGGTCTTACAAGATCATCTAAAAGAGGAGAGTTCCGGGGCCAATTGTGCCTCTGCTGGGAGGGAGTTCCACAGCCTTGGTGTGGCCACAGAGAATGCCATCTCCATAGTAGCCCCTCGAGACACTTGGGGGACTTCAAAAAAGGCACCCCCAATTAATCTCAGGGGTCAATCCAGAGGCCGGGGGGTGAGGCAGTCTCACAGGTAAATGGGGTCTAGGCCATGTAGGGCTTTAAAGGTAAGCACCAACACCTTGAATCAGGCTTGCAAGACTATAGGCAGCCAGTGAACGTAACACCTCCAAGACAGTCAGTGAAATAGATTAGACTGTATATTTGGCTAGCCTTTGAAATTAAATTGAATGATTCCCCAAGTTTATCTTCATATGTAATAAAAGCAAGCTTTACATCCAAAACAGGACAGCTTGCCTCCTTCACTGTAAAAACTGATACCTCAATTTTTGATGCAACTGAAAACTACGTTTGTTTGTTTTCTGTAATTATTTGGAAAGTTCTAGACTTGATCAAAAGAAAGAATTTTTCACACAGATATCAAACTAAAGTTTTGAGAACTGTTGTGATGCAACAAGCATTCCAGACTACTCAGAACTGTCTGAGTACTAGCACAAGATGCCAAAGAGCACGTGCAGATGAATATGCTGTTATCTTAGCCACTAGATCATAAATTTATTTGAGGGCAAGGTACTCTATGAAGTGAAGCATTAACCACCATATCAGTACATTTGCTCTTCATCTCCCAGAAAAGAAAAACTGGAACTAAAATTACAATCAATCTCATCTCTGTAAGATATTCAGTTTTTCAACTGGAATGATGATGATGATGACTGATGATTGATGATGATAGTGTCATATTTTATGCTGCTTAAAGACACTACAGCCTCTTGATTAGTATGAAATTGCAATTGTGACAACCAAGGGTGTGTTTTTAGATGGACGGTTGCCCTGGTGCTGAATATAGAGCACCTCTCTGAATATAGAGAAGGGCAACAACCCCAGTCAGGCGTGAAGTCTTGGAAGAGATGTTAATTTATTATCCAGACAGGGAGGCTGGAGATTACATCACAGCTGGTTTTTAGGGATGGGCGAACGCGGTTCGGAAGTTCGGAGTTCGGCCCGAACTCGGCCTGTTTGGACAACCGAACCGGAACCCAAATCCGAACATGAACTGACCAAACAGAACTCAATTCCAAACGCCGAAATGACCAAACAGTTCAGTCAGTTCGGATTGCGTTCGGGTGAGTTCGGGTGACTAAAACGTGGTGTAGTGTCAGGTCACTGGAAGGCCAAATGTGGCAGGGAGGGGAAGTCAGCTGACTCAACTGAGGAGCAGACTTCCTGGTACCAGGGGTGGAGAGGCTTGGAGTAGCAGCCAGCCTGCCCAATCACCATCCCTTTTTGCCTCAGACCACTGACTTGGCAGTCTGCGATTAGCCACGGGCTAGGCTGCACGGAACCAATAGAGCTTGCGGTGAGGCGGGCGCAGCAAGAAACAAAACTGTCTTCCACCCCCCTTCCCAATACCTTCTGAGCTAGTACTGTTCCTGAGCAGCAGGCGTTTCAGAAGGCTTCTTCACCCAGCATTTTCCAGCTCCCCAATCCATTGTAATCCTCCTCCTATTTCATCCATCCAACCCATCTACCTCCATATTCTCATTTATTTAGTTTAGTTTAGATAGATTTAGTTGTTATTTTTTGTTTGTATCCCTCCCTGTGTTCAATCTTCCTTCCTCCCTCCCCCCTCCATTGAATCCTTTTCCTCTCCCATATATTCCATCCCTGATTCCCTTCCCTTCCCCTGTTTTTTTATTCATTTAGAGTAGGATTATTATTAGATTGATTTAGGTTTAATTTCAGTTTTGTCCCCCTCCTTGTGTTGTTTGTGATTCCCCACCAACCCCCACCCCATAGATAGATAGATAGATAGATAGATAGATAGATAGATAGATAGATAGATAGATAGATAGTAGTTTTGAGATAGTAGACAGTTGTAGGAGTTAGTTTAGTGATAGAGATAGCGTTTAGTGATTTAGTTTTAGTGTTTGTAGGAGTAATGTGTACTTAATCCATTTAACTGATAGCATTTAGATGTTATTAGTTAATAGTATTTACATTTAGTGTAGATATAGCTATATATAATATTAGATAAAAAATTTAAATAAAAAAAATTATAAAAAACATTTTGGAGTGAGAAATGGAGATGGGAAGAGAGGCCGATCTGCTGCCCGTAGGGGAGGCAATGGGACACGTGCCAGAGGTGGGCAGGGCCATGCCAGGGGAGTGGCAGCAGGCAGCAGCAGTAGCCAGAGGTAGAGCACATCACACACACACACACCCAACCTCAGCAGGCCTGCTTTAGGACAACTGGCTTCAGTTCCTCTGCATCGTCCCCTGGCAGTGCCCGTGCCCACCATGCTGCTGGCACGCAGGGCACTGGAAGGCCTGCAGGACTTTAGGATGCATCTGTCTCTGCTGCAGGTGGTGCTGGAGCAGGTTCTGGGACTGCTTTCGATGTTCCTCCAGGGCCACCAGTGTCCCCCACTGTCAAGGCAATACCCAGCAGTCCAGAGCTGGTGGATCCCACCACGGCTGCTAGAGGTAGGGCCCGATCCCCGGGCAATGTCAGTAGGGAGAGGATCAGCAGCAGCAGCACAAGCAGCTACAGAGGGGGGACACAGGGAGAGTGCCAGCAGCATGGTGGGCACGGGCAGTCTAGCCTCAGTACTCCCCTTCATGGGACATCACCGTGATCACAGACAGTGAGGAAGAGGCAGACAGTGACACTGATGCCACAGAGGCGATGTCTGTACCTGAGGTGATGTCTGACCCTTCTCCCACAGCTGCATCACCAATGCCACAAACTTCTCCCCCTCCCAGCAGCACTGGCAGCAGTGCATCCGCCGGGGCGGGCAAGAAGGCTGGAGGGGTGGGGGGAATCTTCAGTCTGGGATCATTTAAAGCAGGTGCGAGCAGATGATCCCAGAGAGGTGCAGTGCATGCTGTTCAATAAGGTGGGCAGGTGCTTGCCAACCTTGCCACAACTGCAATGGCCAGGCACCTCAAGGCATGCCACAGTGCTCTGTTGCTCAGCAGGAAGGCAGGGGAAGTGGATGCCATTGAAAGCAATCCCAGCACCTGCTCCAGCACCACACACAGCAGAGACAGATGCAGCCTAAAGTCCTGCAGGTTCCCGACTCCAGCGGCCAGTCGCCCGGCTCCTTCAGCAGACCAGCGTCCTGCAACACCTGCTGCTGCGTCTAGCAGCAGGAGCAGTATGGGGGAAGAACACCAGCAGGAGCCTCCCCAGCAGCGCTGTCAGTCCACCATGGAGATGGGGTGGGAGGATCTTTCAAGGCCATCTGCAGGGTGTCGTGGCACAGGTTTCCAGGAGAAAGCCAAGCGCCTGTTGGCTGAGATGATTGCCCTGGATGGCCAGCCCTTGTCCATTGTGGAGGACAAGGGCTTCCAACGGCTGATTGGGTTCCTGGATCCCAACTTTAAGCTGCCTTCCTGCTCCACTCTGAGTCTGACTGTGGTGCCACAGCTTTACAGGGCTTTGAAGGAGCGGGTGAGGGAGCAGCTTGCAGGGGCTGGGGGGGGCAATGGTCCACTTCACCACTGACCTGTGGTCTGCCAGAAACACCCAGCACGCCTACCTGGTGGTGACGGCACACTGGTGGCAGGACCCAGAGGCAGAACTAGGCAGTGGCAGGAGGGGACCTGAAGCAGGGTATAGGTGGGCCTTGCTTCAGGCCGAAGTCATGCACAGTTCCCACACTGCGAGGAACCTCGAGGAAGCCCTGGCCACCATGGTGAGGGAGTGGGTCACGCCAGGTGCGGCCTTCACCAAGGGGTGTGTGGTCACGGACAATGCGGCCAATATCCTAAGGGCAGTCTGTGAAGGGGGCTTCACTAGCATCCCTTGCGCCACACGCACCCTCCATCTCGTGGTGAAGGACGCTCTGGGCTTGAGGGAAAAGGGGATTTGGCCAGGCACCTTTAGCTCCCTGGTCAAGCGGCGGAGGAAGCTGGTGGGCTTCTTCAACCACAGCGTGAAGGACAGCGAGCTCCTCTGGGAGAAGCAGGCCGAGCAAGGGTCCCCGGTGCACACCCTTATCCAGGATGTCTCCACCACATGGAATTCCACCTACCTGAGGCTTGAGCGGCTTCTTGAACAGAAAGCCACCCTGCATCAGGTGGAACTGGAGACAGACATTGAGGCACCTCCAGGGTACAACAGGGAGGAATGGGAGATTATATCCCAAACTGTCTTTCTCCTGAGACCATTCCTGGCCAGCACGGAGACATTGAGCAGCTTCACCACCACACTCAGCCAGGTGACCCCGCTGGTGCACAGTCTCCACAGCATCCTGGATGAGATTCTGGGTGGGGGAGGGGGGAGATCGTGGCCCTCAGGGCAGGTGAATGTCCGATGAGGCGATTGACCTTACGCGGAAGCTGAAGGTGGGGCTGAGTGCGTGCTTCGATGAGCTCCTGGACCGGGATGAATATGTTCTGGCCACCATGATGGACCCCAGGATCAAGGGCAGCATGGCACGTGAGACTGCGGTCTATGGCCTCCGGAAGGTTATGCTGGTGCATCAGGTCTGGCAGGCAGAGCAGGACGCATGCAGCAGGACGCCCCTGGGGATGGTGGGAGTGGGAGCAGCGACCCCTTCCAGCTATCTGGGTCTATCCCTGCCACCAGCCCTAGGGGTAGCATCAGCTCCAGCAGCAGGAACCCTACTGCCAGCAGCTCTTCGTCTGTGCAGTCCACTCTGGGGAGCATGCATCCCAGCACAAACGGACAAGCAACATGGCTGAGGGCAGTGGGGCAGGTGGTGCCCACTGAGAGCTACCAGAGGGAGTACGATGGTGCTTCAGCAGCAGTGGAGACCTACCTGGAGGAGGAGCCATGCATTAATTCCAGCAGCAATCCCTTGGCCTACTGGGCTGGCAAGGCCAACGTGTGGCCGGCCCTGTCCAAAGTGGCCAAGGGTATCCTGTCCTGCCCATCAACCAGCGTCCCCAGTGAGAGGGTGTTCTCCATCGTGGGGGACATTTGTGCCCCGCACCACCTGAGACTGGGGGCCAAGTTGGTGGAGTATTTGGTCTTCCTGAAGGTGAACCTTCCACTGCTGGGATTCCCCGAGCTGCCCTTGGACAAGGAGTGATTGTGCAGTGGCACACGCCATCCCATGCCAGGGGCAGTCTTGGGACAGGACTCCTCCTCAAACTGGGCTAGGGCTACTACTCCTGTGCTGCTGAGGTACTGTCCCTCCCTCCCAGTGCCTGTCACCCACCCTCTCTCTCTCTCTCTCTCTCTCATACTAGACAGCCTCAGCTGCCTTATCTGACTGACCTCATTATGCAGGGTGGCATTGGAAAATGAACTGTAAGCCTGCCAGCCGGGCTATGGCTACATGATCTCAGCTCGCCTATGTGACACTGACTGACTCTCGCTCTCTCGCAGTGCACAGTCTTTGCTAGCTTATCTGAGTGCCCTGCTGCCAATGTCCCAGCCTGCCTGCCGTACTGCCTCTCATGCCACGCTTCCTGCCTGCCCGCCCAGGTTGCAAAGCTCGAACCCTGCCTCTGTCTGCCTAACTGCCGCTCATGCCACGCCACCTGACTGCCTGCCCCAGAAACCAATGTCTGCTGCTGCTAGTGCCAATGGCACTAGTCATTCCACCGCATAACAAGAAGCAGCCACTCCTGCCCCAGGACCTGCCGTCAGGGTCCTGGGTCCAAGTTACAATTTATGCAAAACATCCCGATTACTTTCTGTATCTCCAAAATCGACACTCACAGACTCAATACTGTTACTTTAAGTTTAATTCCTAGTTTATTTCTCACTCACTCTCATGTCTATCTTAGTTTTGTTTTCTCCCACTCAGCTGTATGCTCTATGTAGGGCATGATATAGATGTTACTACTTGATAACAGCTACTGAGGTCAGACAAACCAAGGCCATCACTGTAATAAAATTAAAGTTGCTTGTGGAAGTTCAGAAGTTTTATTTTTCCTTCTCCATATGATCACTTCCATAGAACCCAGAGAGGGTTTGCTGGTCTGATACAACTCTTCCCACTCATCTATCCCTATTCACCAGTGGCACGGAAAGGCGGTTCTTTAACAAAGCATTATACATAACACCTCTACAAGGAGGGCTGTGGCCAAGATCCAGAAGCTGCCACCTTAGCCCCAGCACCCACCATGATGGGTCTGGGGCTATCATTCCTCACGCATTCCGATGTCGTTCCACCACATGACAAGAAGCAGCCACTACAGCCCCAGGACTCACCATCAGGGTCCTGGGGCCAAGTTACAGGCAGGGAGGGCTGCGACCAAGATCTACAAGCTTCCACCTTAGCCTCAGCACCCACCGTGATGGGTCTTGGACCATCATTCCTCGCACAGAGAGCCGATTTTCAAAAGCACCAAGAAGCAGCCACTTCAGTTCCATGACCCACCACCAGGGTCCTGGGGCCAAGTTACAGGCAGGGAGGGCTGTTGTCAAGATCCAGAAGCTGCCACCTTAACCCCAGCACACACCGCCATGGGTCTCAATTCATTATCTGTGAGGGCCTTGTACCCAGCCTGAGGGGGTGGGGAGCTCTGCCTGCCCCTCCCCTTCCCAAGCACCAGCAAGGCCTCCACACACCCCACCAGCTGCAGGGCTGGGGATGCCCTAGTTCCAGCTCTGCATGTGGGGCTCAGAGGAAACTGGGCCATGAAGAGAGGGGGAGAGGAGCTTTGAGCAGCAGACACAAAAGGCAGGTTGTGTTCTAGGGCGGGGGAACTGGAACCAGCAACATTCAAACCTTAGGAACATCCTGCAAGGCCCTGCTCCCAACGTAGAGGCAGCGAGCAAACACCCTGCAGGGTGAGGTGGGGGGGGGTATCTGGAGATCTCTCACTCTCCCCCCACCAGAGAAGTGTGGGGACAGAATGCAGCTGGGATGGACCAAGGCAGGGAGAGTGGACACACTTGACCAGGAGATTCTGTACAGCCAGCAAATTGGGTCAGTCTGGGGGAGCACACTTGTTTCTTGGAGGCTCCCTCCCATTTTAATCCATAAAGCTTTCGCAGCTTGCTGCCGTATTTCCTAGCTCATATTCTTTCCTCTCACAATGACCAGTCATTCCACTCACAGAGAGCCATCTTTCTATCCACTGTCTATCCATCTTTCTATCCACTGTATCTAGAAGCTGCCACTCAAGCCCCAGGACCCACCATCAGGGTTCTGGGGCCCGTCATTCAACTCACAGAGAGCCATCTTTTTATCCACTTTCTATCCATCTTGCTATCCACTCTATCTAGAAGCTTGCCTTTGGACAATTTGTAGCTGGCCCAGGATGATCCTGTACCTGATTACCTTTTGATTGGTTGCGGGAAACAGAGGCTATCGGCGATCGCCCATCCCTTCTCAACAACGCTCGCCTATCTCTTAGGATCAACTGTCTAAGAGAACCTTGGCCTATATGCTATCCGTGCCATGATGCCATGGCATAAAGAAACAGATGCTGCTACCAGACCTATATGCTGTCTGTGCCAAGTGTTCTGTACCCCAGGTTGCCGGCAAGCTCAAAGCATGCCTCAGCCCGACTTCCTGCCTCTCATGCCAAGGTGCCTGTCTGCCCTCCCAGGTTGCTGCCAAGAGAGAGAGAGAAATAAGAGAGAGAGAGAAAGTCCACCCACTGCTTGAAGGAGAGATAGACACAATCCCACCCATGCTGTCACCGGCACTACATGGCCAGAGAGAGAGAGAGAGAGTTTCCCAGCTAGAATGAGGGAGATGGGGGCTAGAGGGGGAGAGGTAGGTATATCCTGGCTGCCATCTGCCAGAACCCAGAAGAACTCCCATCTGTGCTCATGCGCCCATTAATGCCCATTGCCCACATCCAGCAGACAGCAAACCTACCGTAATGAGATGGAATATAACCCACAATGTATTATATGTGCCTGCCTGCCTACCAGTGCCTTCCTGCCTGTCAGTGCCTGCCTACCTATACCTGCTGCCCTGCTACCACCTATCGCCTGATCAAATGAAGTGTTCCCCATAGGCTTTAGGCTGTCATTCCACTATCCCTGATTCAGTCATGCCCGCCCATCCCAGGGACCATCAAAGAGATTTTGGGACCATCATTCCAGTCACTGGGGGCTGCATTCCATTCCATTGCATCCAGAAGCCCGGTGCCCACACGCCACCCTGCACACCCCTCCCCAAAAGCCTACTTCTCTATCTGCACCCACCCGCGGATGCCCGCTGAATCTGGCTGCTGAAACTAAAACACCCTCCGACCACCGGCTCCCGCCATCTTCTGCCCACTGCCAAGGAGCCTGTCTCTCTTTCTCTGTCACACCTACCCACACAAACACAAACCCTGCACCTCCTGGGGGGCTTTCTGCTAGTTGAGACCCTGCTGCTGGCACAGCACATCTTTGGGTTAATAACTACGCTACATGAGGTGGCAGGTGCTGCTGGAAGGGATCGACAAGCTGTATGAGATTCTGCCACATGCCAGCCCGAACTTCAGCACATAGGGATAAAAGATTGGACAGGTAAAATGAAGCCCGTAACAATAAATATAAAAACTTTAATTAAAATTATTTACAATACAAGAAAACAAAACAACAACAACATTTATTAAAACAAAAGCAAACATGTTAAGGAAACTTATTAATTAAACTAAGAGTCTCTGCTGCCACTGGGCCTGTCCCCTGGGACTTGGGGGAAAGCAACAGAGCTTGGGGCACTTCACAGGTCTGAGGGCCGGCGACCTCATACTCGTTCAGTGCGCTGTTGAGCACGGCAAAGTCCAACCCCTCTTTCAGGTCCCTATGCCACCTGGAGAGCGCCTGGTGGTACAGCTGCATGCGGCGCAGCTCAGCGGAGACATACTGCCCGTATGCCTCCACCTTCTGCCGCTCCGCCTGGACTGCCTGCAGCTGCTCCACCAGGCACTTCTCCAGGTTGTCAGAGGAGCGCTGGACTGCCTCAACATGGCCCTGGGTGGCCAGCTGCAATTTGGCCTGAAGGGCCTTGGCCTCTGCATCCTCCAGGGGCCCGGGGGTCTCCACATCAGGGCTGAAGGCGGGGGGAAGGGGAAGGGATTATATGCCTCCATTTGCGGGTTGCCTTCCCTCCTTTCTTCTGGTGCAGAGGCTCCACATCTGCCACTCCAAAACTCCTCACCCAGCTGCCTCACTCTCATTCCATGCTTCCGCTCAATGTGGTTTATTTGCCCTGACATGGTCCCCTCCCTCTGGTGGTGGGAAACTTTCTTGCAGATGTAAAAAGAGCAGAAAAAGATAGGAACATAAGAAGAGCCATACAGTGTCAGACCAATGGTCTGTCAAGCCCTGCCTGCATTCTGTCTCCACAAGTGGGTGTACTGGGTGGCCATCCAATCTCTCTCTGCAGGGGACTTCCATTCCTAACAGGTCATAGGGCAATTCATTCCCTGTTGATCCAGTCCCCGTGCCATACCTTGCATGTGGCGGTTACGTTGCCCTTGTGGTAGAACCTCCAGACATCCGACATCTGGTGGCGGATGTCTGGAGGTGTCACTGGCTGTGGCAGCGACTTCTGCCTATGCCTAGGGGTCCTCCTCCTCCTTGACCTGGTATTGGCAGCAGCGCTGGGGCCGGCATCTGATTCCTCTCTGAAATGGGAACACATTAAGAACACCAAAGTAATATCATGCATTTATGATGATGCCTCTACTCCTCCCTCCTTGGGGTGCTGGGGATTGCAACTAGAAAGCAGTAAAATACGTGAAAAACCTGCCCTACCAGGGGTACTAGGGGATGCTAGGCATTGTAACTAGAAAGCCCCTGGCTGGCACATGCAAAACCTGCGCTCCCTGGGGTGCTGCTTGGGATGGCAATGGAGAGACCCTGACTGGTTGGCACGTGCAAATGCTGCCCTCCTTGGGATGCTAGGGATGGCGACAGGAGATGTGACCCTGGCCGGAGGAAAGACCCTGCCCTTATTTGGGGGTGCGTAGGGAATGGGATGACAACTGGAGACCCTTGCTAGTCTTAACCTGCCACATGTTTGGGGGGGGCTGCTCGTGCCAGAGCCCCCCACACTACAGTACCCTCTCTCTCTTTAGCAGACATCCGCTGCCACCAGCTGATGCCCACTGTTTGTGCCTGACTGATGCCCACCACCCAGGCATGCACCTACCTGCACGCCAGTGAGCTTGCTCTAATGGATAGAGTCTTTCTTGTCCACAAAGAAAAATATATATATACACACCTGGCACTGCTGGCAGCACCTCCTGAGCCCACCGCTTACTAATCCGAGGAGCTGGGCACCGCCACTGGAGGTGTAGTAGGGGTAGTGAACTCTACCTCATCCTCCTCGAGAGGCAAGTTGGGCCCCAGCCAGGGGATCAAAACTATAGCCTTCTTCATTTCTTTTTTTTAAACACACACACACAGCCAACACACAGCACATACCAACACTCACCAACCACCCAAACACACAGCACAGCCAAACCCAACACAAACACAGCCAAAACATACAAACCAAGCAGCCACCGCGTCAAACACACACTAACTCACCACACAGCTCCGCATGCACTTGAATTTCTGGTTTCCGGTGCGATTTCTGACTCTCGCATTATTTTTTCAGCTGAACGGCCAAATGCCGAAAAGAACGGCTGAACAGAACGGCCGAACCTGAACCCGGCGAATCGCTGAACGCAAAAAACAAACGCGGCTGAACCAAACGGCCGAACCCAAACCGCTACCTGTTCGCCCATCCCTACTGGTTTTCAGTGGGGATTTAGGAATGCCTTTAGAGATGTTAAAAACATTTAATGGCTCATAATTTGAAATCAGTTTTTGGTTTGGAGCAAGTAATGGAGGTGAAGATTCATAAAAAGCTTGCAGAAGGCTAGGTAGCTGGTCTATTTGATGCCCTTCCAGTGGGGACCTTGAGAATTTCCCTGTTGTGAGTGGCACCAAAAGAAAGCACATGGATATTATTGACTGATACACCACTTATCCTACCATCATGTGGCATCAGTGAATGATGTGATACCTGCTGAGCTATGATCTGTTCACTATTCCTTCCTTTGACAGGGCAGGAGAGATGGTCAGGTCTTGAGGTAAAGGTGCCATGATAGCGAAGAATAACATAAAGTCAGCATTTTGCCTGTTCTCAGTCCACCCCCTAGATTTTGATTTATTGGATGCAATCCTGATGCAGACTTATGCCGGAAGCAGGGGCAGTGGTGATCTGTGTGGCTGATGCTCACACATGCATGTGCCCTGTGCATGCAGCAAGCAGTCCAGGGCAACGGTGCACCCCGTCCAATGTGACCCCCCCCGAATCCACATGCACCACATTCCGGGGGATGAAGCAGACACAGTTCCTGCTCCATCCCACGGACTGCGGGGTGTGTGGGCTCAGGGGTTGCATTGGACAGGGCGTGCTGTGCCAGTGGGGCTTGTGTGCACCTGCAGTCTTTCACTGTGCCTCACATAGGCGCAGTTTGCGAGGGCCTCAGGATTGCACCTGTTGGATTTTGTCTTCCAGGACAAGTTTTACTTTGATATGGTTATGCCAATGGGCTGCTCCATTTCTTGTGCTGCCTTTGAAAAGTTTAGCACTGCCCTTGAATAGGTGGTACAGTTGTGAACCCAGAGGAATCATGTGACTCATGATCCCTTCAAAGGAAGATTAAGATGTGCATGGGTGCATGAAATATTACAGTGTGGGAACTTCAGTTCACATGCAGGGTGGTGGCCCCTGACAGAGCATTTTTGTCTTGCCTGTATGCCAAGACAGCTGGCGTCACTGCCCCTCATCGTCACCTAAGGGTTACCCAGGATATGAGGGAAGATTTGGCTGTGTGGACTATCTTCCTTAGGGAGCATAACGGGGTTAGTATTTGAAGAGAGACTCTCCTTTTGGAAGACAAAATGGAGGTCCACTCCATTGGATTGGGGCTATATATTTAGTGGTAGCTGGTGCACCAAGAGGTGGCCACCAAGTGGCTGGCAACTAGGGCTTCATGAGACTTGACGTTCTTGGAGCTATTCCTCATTGTTGCAGCAGTTCACATGTGGACTCCAGAATTAAGGACAAGAGAATAGTTTTATGGTGTGATAACATAGCTTGTGGTCCATATTATTAGCTTTCTATCATCCAAGTCAGAAAGAGTCATGAGACTGGTGAGTTTATTTGTTTTGGCCTGTTTGAAGTACAACATCCTCTTTTCAACAAGGCATGTTCCAGGCATCAACAAAGAAATAGAAGACTCCCTTTCTCATTTTCAGATGCAGCATTTATGGGTCCTTGCCCCTGGGGTGAGACAAACACCAGAGTTTTTCCCAGCGGAGCCTTGGATCATAGATTTATTTCACAGTGCTGGGTAGGGCTGTAGCGGAATATCGCAGCGGTAGCTATTTCCGGTGGAAACAGTGTTTCCGCAATTAGTGGAATGGCATGGCAGAGGCTTTCATTCCGCGGTTTCATTCCGCGGTTCCACGGTTCCGCTTATTTAATTCCGCAACTTAGTGGAATCGTGGAAACATGACATTTTCGCTATTTCCGCAATTCCGCCAGCGCCAAAAAATCGCGGAATAGTGGTTTTCCGCGATTTCCGCGATTTTTCCGTGATTTTTCCGCAATTCTGCGATTTGCAGAATTCCGGCGGAATTAGCGGAATATCCGCAGAAATGTCGCGGTGTGGCGTGGGCAATTCCGAAATAGCGGAACGGAATCGCGGCGCGGTAAAAGCTGCTGCCACATCAGCCCTAGTGCTGGGCTCTGTTGCTCCTTCCACCAGGGCTACATACGAGTGTGCATATATGTATTTGCCCCCGCACTGGAAATAAGGCACAGACACAATAAGTTTGGGTAAACTGGCCGCTACTGTTTATTAAACACAACCAGCATGAAGTGAAACATGTTGGGAAACGAGAACCAATTATCACCAATTAACCAATTTATGAGAATGGTGGACAGAACCAATTGCCAAATTGCATTATCCAATTAACTATAATTATCCCAATTACCATGAGTCGTACCAATTCTCCTATGGAAGAATCAGCTAAGAAAAATTCCGAATTAAGATGCCAAATAGTAATCCCATTAGAATCAGACTGAATTGATAATTCTGGGTGAGTACAAGGGGAGTGATTTGGCATTAAGTCCTACCTCCTAATATCCCTCCACCTCCAATGCCCCTCACTCCTCGCGTTCAGTACCATAGTGCTAACCAATTGGATTGGAGATACCAGTCCAATTCCCTCTTTCCAATGGACCATAAATGATCCATGCCCCGAGAAGAACTGATGAGCAAGTGACCATATCGGGGACTGCTTAGATCCTTCCCATATGCCCCCTGATGCCAGTCCCTCTTCTCTGGGATAGAAGCGGGGCGCCCATCCCCTGCCTGCTTCCCAGGTCCAACCTCCAGGATGCATACCATCCCCCACCATTACCAGCTGTTTCCCCCACAGCCAATCCATTCCAATGCCAGTTTCCTTTTATGGTACTGAACACCGCCACCAAGTTCAGCAGCAGCGCTTGCTTGAACACCCCCACACTCACCCAGAGCCACCCCTATGCCTAATCCAAACACTTTTGGAAAGTTTTCTGCAAGTTCCCCAGATATAAGTTCAGGCCTCTTTTGGACAGGTGAACCCCATCCGCCTGATATAACTCGGGCCTTATCCAGGTGTACAAACCAGATTCCCCCCGTACTCTCAATGCATTTCCAAATTTTCTTAATCACCCTTTTCCTTGATCTATCCACCACTCTTGGATTAATGGCTCCATGCCATTTTATCCTCTGCATCATTTCAGTGAACACCAAACGCACCCCAGGAAACAACTCCCTCAACCGAAACGAGTCCTGTCTAACCATTATAGACCAATCCAACCCTGACCCCCGGTCAAATCATTTCCCCCTAAATGAATTACCATTATCCCAGGGGAAGGCTTATTACTCCCACTGAGCAACAATGGCATCAACTGAGGCCAAAGCATGCCCCATCTACCCCTCCATACCCCCACCACATGAGAAGCTAAGCCTAAGTGCGGACCCCAATTTGTTGCTTTCGCCCTCTTTTCAGCCCAACTGACAAAACTATGCCAAATAACCTTTCTTTCCATGATATGCAGCAGCCCTAAAAAGATAAAAAAAACACTATCACCACACGTTAAGTGCGAATAACTCCACTAACCTTACCTACCTTGTTGAAAGGAGCAAATGTAGGATCTGAAATCCCCAGAATGCCACCTGCCAACTGACTTAATGTTGGGTACTGAAAAACCTGCCACAGCCACGGTAGATGCAGCCCCAATTCTGAATGAGTGCGAACAAACTTGTCCCCCATACCCAATGAATCCAAACAGCGCTTCATAACAGTCATAAACTGGAAACGGGTAAGGAGTTGCTTAGATTGGTGCAAAAACAAAGGTCCAACTACCAGAGGCCTATCCCTCAAATATTCGCCCATACATGCAACCAGACAAATCAACGGCTCAATGGACTTGCAAAGCACCACTCTGGCCCCCTTCCCAGTCTGATCAGTCTTTGACCTTCTAATACTCAGTCCGATCTGCCTCCACAAACACATCCCCAACATCCAAAGCCCTGCCTGAGAAGTCTGAATGTGAACTAACCACAAGCTCGCTAACTTGCACTGTCACAAAAAAGGCAATCACAAAGGCTGCTTGAAACAACTTAACCTCACTCAAATCACTACACACTCCACCTGACCTGGCAATCATGTCTGCCAATAGCTTGGGCGACACCGGTGCCCTCCTATCACTCTTATCCTGCCCCTGCCTTCTCCAGGACTCCAACATGGCCCTCAAAATAGGAGATCCTGACAACTCAGAATGCCCCACCATCTTTGACAAAAATGATAATGCTGACCATTTTGCAGCAATCGTGCCCGGCACCAAACCCTTTCTTCTCCGCTCCATCCCAAACTGAACAACCTGTGGCAAAGGGATCGGAAACACCACCGACCACCCTTTTCCCGCAGCAAAACCACCAAATTCCTTAAGAGCGCTCTTATATAGACGCCATGTAGTCAGGGAAACTGAGCCCCTCACAGTTTCTATCAATTCTAAAATCCAAGGCGCCAAAGCTCCTGGGGAATGAAGTCTTGCTCCTCCCTGGCCATTGGAGTGAGCTCCTGAAAGCATTGGATCTGGAAACGAGAGAGGGCATCAACAATCTCATTGCTCACCCCCAGCACATGCTTAGCAGAAAAAACTATATTATGCTTAAGACACCAGATAGATACCTATGTTTAATAAATAATAATAATAATTAATAAATATTCATCAATCAGCTCTCGCCGTAGCTGAAATTGTAAATATATAACAATAATAAGTACAAATACGGCAATTATAACAATAGTAGTACACAGCCACACTATAATACTGTAAATCTTAAGATCGATAAATTGAATTGCCATCTCTCCTCCCACAAAGGAGGGGCAGAAAACATATTTAAAAATACCCCTTGTAAGACCCTCGAAACCATAAACCAGTTCCAGCTAGTATGGCAATGGAGTAACCACGGGTTTGACCTGTCTAGAATGGATTAGCTCTCTGCGTTTGAGTGCCAGCCTAACGAAAACTGCAATGGCTAGTATTGTGTCCCTATCCTCCATCCTCAGCAATGCTTTATAGATATCACTCTGGTTAAGGTCACCATTGTCAACTAACATCGGGGTCAGCCATACTGCTCTAAGTGCATTGAGCTGAGGACACCGTGACAAAAAATGGTTAATAGTATCCACTTTGTGCAGGCTACATGAACAGAGGCACTGGTCGTGAGGGATACGCCTATACCTACCCTCAGCAATGACAGAGCTTACCAAGTGGAATCTTAAGTTTATGCAGCATCTGTGCAATTCTGGGTTGATCAGGAGATCCTGGTACTTCTCGAAACCAAAGGAAAGTTTAATTTACTTCAGTCCCTGTGCCACTTTTCCCTGGGAAATCCTACCTAAATCCTCCTGCCAGGCCGTATCCTGAATTCTCTGGATAACCACTGACCTAATGTCCTGCAGTCGCCTCCCCTGAAAGAACTCGAATGAGAAGCCCAGCTCCCTGAGTAAGTGCCAAAGATATAGCACCCAGGGGTATAGGCGGGCCCCCAAGAATAGTAGCTCTTCCCGCAGACACTGCGCCTGGAGTTCTATGTCCTGTTTGGCCAACAGGTGCAGTCAAAATCTAACATAGGCTTGCTTGGCCCTTGCCCCTAAGGAAACAACACCCACCTCTGCCCGCAGTACTGCTCCTGGAACCCCTGGAGCAGCGCCAAGGAGTCGCAGAAGAAAGTAGTTCTGACTCCTTTTGAGGGCCCTCTCATCTGGGTTAGGGATGAGTTCCATCCCAAAAGTTACCATAGATGACACTTTGGCATTGTATACCCTGATAAAAGATGACAGGGGGACCCCCTTAGACAGCCTGGCTGCTCTAGCAATGGCCCCCGCTACCCTTGACACCTTATTTTCTCTTGCCTGGAGGTGTGAAGCCCAGGATCCACCGGCAGAAAATACCACACCAAGGTAGCTAAAAGATTTCACCACCCGGAACTCTCCTGTCCCAGTTCTCCAGGAAGGAGGGAGCTTCTTCCATCCTGCTATCATAATTGTAGATTTCCCTGGATTGATTGCTAGACCATTCGTCATACAATAATCATGGAAGGCCCCAATAGCCTGGCTCAAGCCAACCTCTGTCTGTGCCATCAGGACCAGATAATCAGCAAACTGAAGGAACCCCACCTGAGTCTCACCAATCCTGGGTGGATGGGAGTCCACTGACCTAATGAAATCTGGAAGGCCAGCTAGGTAAAGATTGAACAGGAGGGGGGCCAGGACACAACCTTGCCAGACCCCCCTCCTGATCGGAAACCCAGTCGCTCTGCCTCCCCCTCCACCCGCCCTCACCCATGCACTATTATCAGTGTAGAGATGGATTATGGGAAGAAGAATTTTATCATCCAGACCCATCTTAGTTAGTTCGGCCCACAATCTATTCTGAGGGACTGTATTGAAGGCCTTGATCAGGTCCAGGAAGGCCATATAAAGTTTGTGTTTCTTGATCTTGTAATATTTAAAAATAAGGTGCTGCAGTATGAAGCAGCAATCTACAGTTGACCTGGCCTTCCTGAACCCAAACTGCTCTTTTGGAATTATGGCCCTTTCCTCCACCCACGTGGTCAACTGATGGAGAAGAAACTTGGCATATAGTTTGCCCACAATGGACAAAAGGCTTATTGGCCTATAACATGAGGGATCCCGAGTCTGACCCTTCTTGTAGATAGGAACTATGCAGCAAGAAGACCAAGATGGGGGGACAATGCCCGTGTTGGCTACCATAGTAAATAATATGGAAAAGAGATGGGCCCACCTCGTGGGGGAGACTTGGAGGGCCCCGACTTTAACTCCGTCAGGCCCCGCTGCCTTGCCCACTTTCAGGGCCATGATAGCATCAGTGATAGCAGCCTCAGAGAACTCTTCCTTCTGCCATAGGCAACCTCCCCCACACCTTGTCATAGCAGGCAATTCGCCAAGTCCCAGTATCCGGTCTTCATACAGGTTGGAAAAAAAGGATTCCCACTGGACTAGAGAAATTCCTTGGCTACCAACCCCACTCCTTGGATTTATAATGGCATTCAAGGTAGACCAGAATCTACTCATATTCCCTGTTGCTAGGTCCATTGCTATGCTAGCCCACTTCCTGTTATAGTACTCGGCCCTCTTGGCACTCAGTAATTTGGAGTAGGCTAGCCTAAGATCTCTGTATTCCACCCCTCGTATCTCTCCTTGTCCCCCCAGCCATTGTCGTTTAGACCTTACTAACGGGCCTTCATCTGTCTGCACTCCGTGTCATACCACTTATCTTTGTTGTTATATAAAGCAGCGTTTGGCTCAGGTCTCAAGTTGTCAGCAAGGGGCCTCAAAATATCCTCATAGTATCGCACTTGCCCATTGGGGTCCCTGCACGTCTCTAGCTGGGTAAACAAATGAGCAAATCTAGAAGAACAAAAAAAATCCTGAAATGTCCCAGCCATTTCCGCTGGAGTCAACGTTCTTATCTGGAGAGTGACCCTACCCCCATAGATCTCCTAACCCTAGCTCTCGATGCTCCTTCCCCTTTAATGAAGAAACTAAGGGTGACATGGTCACTTTCAGGTCTTAATATCATCTTCAGTTGGCTAAAAGAACCGCAGGATCGAGAGTTGACCAGAATAAGGTCAATTCTGCTTCTGCCCTGCGGGCCAAAGAAAGTGAACTCCCTTTCGATGGTAGACGAGGGAGCCTCTTCTAATACAGTCATATCCAACCTAGAAGCCAACCCCTCCAGCAATTTCCTTCACCAAGCAGCCTCTGACAACCCCTCCACTCCCCCCTCAGAATAGAAGGAGGGTCATTCTTCCGATTCGACCCAGGTTTCCTGCAAACAAACGAGGTCAGAAGACCCCCCAAAATCCTGCCAATCCCTGTCCCCCAATTTTGCTTTGACACCTGATATATTCCAGGACATAACTACAAGCTCCCCCCCCCCTTGGTAACCCTGGGGTTCATCCTCATGGAGGGCACCCTGTCCTTGTGTCATCCTATGGCAGACGTACTCTGGAGGCAATGTACATGTAGGTCCTCCTCTATTCCCATGACATTGCTATTTGGATGGGTCAATGCTCCCTCATTAGGTTTTTGCCTTAGACTATCGCCTTTCCCCCTTGCCTGTGCAAAGTACTTCAATAAAGTTCTTTGAACCAGGTGGTTGTTGCGGCCTTGACCATGTAAAAGGCTATTAGTTACTACACCTGAGTCCTGTGAAAGGATTCCTCTTTCCCCAGTATCCAGGCTAGCCCCTGCCTGACTTGCAGGGGCACTAGAATTAGCAGTATGCAGAAAGGGACTCATCCTCCCTGTAACCACAGGGGGGCAAAATACCCCAGATCTCCCTCGTAGCCCTGGGTACCACTATTGATATGGCTCAATCGCAGCAAGCAGTCATCTTGGTCCGCTGTTGGGACCTGTCTAAACACATCCCAGGTGGGGTGATACTCTTGTTGCTGGTGCTTATCCTCTCCAGAGGCCTCCCCTTCCAAGTATGTTCCTCTCTTATGTTTGGATTTTTATTCGAAGTCAGAGCTGGGGCCTGGAATGCAGCCAGACCCTGAGGGGCAGGGATAGAAGCTTGGGATTGTGTTTCCATCAGCTGGGGCTGAGTTAAATCCAACAGCCCCAGGTCTATTAAGGCTACATCATCGCCCCTCCCAAAAGACAGGTCCCCTAAATTGGGCGCCACTGGGCCTATGACTTCCTTCTGCTGGGGATCCCCTAATGGGCCCTGCTGGGATGGGTCCTTAGCGGCCAAATCAGATAATGGAACCAAGCACCCCCCCCCCCAAACAAGTGGGGTTGGACCTGGGGGGGTCCACCTCATAGATCCAAACCCTATAGATAGAAATTCCCCTTCTCAGTAGAAATTTCCTAGCTTTAAATAAATCCAAAACCAAATCCTGGGAGGTGACGGAAATACGCAAACAGTACAAGTAGTCTGTCCCAATTCTAGACCTGGGAAGCCAGGCTATACTCTTAATCATAGACGTTTGGATCGTCCTTCCCAAAAAGTAAGAAAGGTGCTGGGAGACTTGCCCCAAATCCTTCCACTCATGGGCTAGCCCCTTGTGGTCACGCCCAACATACAATAGAATTTCATCCACCTTTAACACAGGACGCCTATGCGTGCAGGACAGGAAGGTTCTCTTCTGAGAGTCTCTTGCTCTTCCCAGAACAAACGCTGACTCAGAAGGTCTCGTGTCAGAATGGCCTACTGGGGCTAGTAGCTAACTGACTAATTCGGCCAGTTGAAATTTGACCACATTTAGGGAAGAGTCTAGATCCTTAATACCTACAAAGAGAGCCTCCACCGTTTTAGCAATTAAGTTAGTCTGGTGGAGTAAGTAGGTCTTGGTTGCATCGTCTCCACACAACTGTAGCACATGCTCGCCCCCAGGAGGGGTGGGAGAGGCATGCCGGGGGGGGGGGGGCGATCCCATCTGTCCCTCCCCCCCATAGGGCAATAGACAAATGGAGGAGACATGCGAAAGGGCTAATTCATTTACCAAGTGAGGGTCATGCCTCCTTGGAATTTTAGCCGGCAGATCCTCATCTGAAGAACATGGCAAAGGATCTCGGCCACGTTTCTTTTCCATAGCGGAGGGACTCCTAACCCAGACACATTAATAGCAATAGTTCCTGGCCCCCTGGCCTTGCAGCTAAGGCCACGCACACAAGGGTGTGTCCTTGCGCATGCAGCCCTTTGGCGCGCCACCCCGGTGCTTGCCTCCGGCACTGCCTCCGGCAGCGTGGGTCTATTCAATAGGTTGGGCTGGGTCATGTGAAGGGAGCCGGTCCACTAAGCCACCACACCAAAGCTTTCCCTGTCAGCTACACAGTAGCTCTGCTCCTACCTCCGGCAGCATAGATCAACAAAGGCTACAAACACCCTCTCAGATTTAGATGACAATGAGTTCACCACATGCACCACTGCCAGGTTGTCACACCAGAACAAGACCCTCTTATCCTTAAATCTGACAACCCACAAACGAACAGCCACAACTATGGGAAACAACTCCAGAAATTTTAAATCCCTCAAAATACCCAATGCCTGCCAATGAGCCGGCCACTGCTCCAAACACCACCAACCTTGGAAATAAATTCCCAGCCCAGTTGCCTCCACTGCATCAGAGTGTACCTGCAACTCCGCCTTCAAAAAATACAGGTCCCTCCACATACTGTCCCCATTGTGACTCTGGAGAAACTCCAGCCACACTCCTAAATCATCTCTCATTTCTTTTGTCACTCTGATGTGGTGGTGCAGCATGGTCACCCTGGTGGTCTTGGTGTAAAGACGCAACAAGAATGCATGCCCAGGAGCGACCACCCGGCATGCAAAATTCAGTTTCCCCAGTAATGATTGCAAGAACCTCAATGTTACCTATGAACCCACCTACAGGAAGAAATCTCGTTCCTAAGAACAATTAACTTATCCTCCGATAAACGCAAACACTGACACACGGAGTCCAGTTCGATACCCAAATAGGTCAAAATGGAAGCAGGCCCATTTGTTTTTTCCTCTGCCAATGGCACCCCAACCATCTTGGTAATTCTCCTGAAGGCGGCTAACAAGTCTCTGCACTCACCTGACCCTGCCATACCGATGAATAAATAATCATTGAGATAATGCAATACCTGACTCGATCCCATCCACTGTTTAACGATCCACTCCAAAGCCAAGCTAAATTTCCCAAAGGCAGCACATGAGATGGAGCATCCCATGGGCATAGCTTTATCATAGTAAAACTGGCCCTTGGACATAAATCCCAGTAGATCAAAATCCTTGGGATGCACTGGCAAGAAGTGAAAGGCAGATTTCACATCACTCTTTGCCATGAGGGCATCCCGACCACACTTCCTCACCAACTCAACCGCCCTAACCAAAGGAAGCATAGTGGACTGTACACAGTTCGGGTGGTATAGCATCATTCACTGAAAACCCCCTGGCATAAGAGAGATGATGGATCAATCTATATTCCCCAGGGGCCTTTTTTGGCACTATCCCCAAGGGGGACACTCTCAAATTCTCCATCAGCAAGGACTCAAGGGGGCCAGCCACTCGACCTTCAGACAACTCCTTCTGTATCTTTTTTTTCCACCATGGACTCCATGCCCACAACTGATCTCAAATTCCTTGCAACCATGTGCTCCCATTTCCCTCCAAATGGGATCTCAAAAACAAACTGAAAACCATTAACAACATACCGTGCCTGCACAGGGTCAGGATAATCCTGCAACAACTCCTCAAGCACCCACCATTTCACTGGCGTTGGCGCCCTTACTCGCGCTAGACTGGTTTGAACCGCCACCCCTCCCTGCACCAGGCTGGAATCCCCACTTTCCCCTCTGACTCGCACCTCGCCTGCACTGACAATTCGTGGAGGGGTGTGCCCCCCCCCACATTGCAAGCATGCATGCCTGAATCTGCAAAAGGAACAAAAACACTTGCTTTCATTGAAATTCCAGCAGGCCAATGATTGTGATCCCTTCCTACCCTGTTCACCATGAAAATTATCAGACAACTGGGCATCACCCTTGACAATAATGTGCCCACTATCTGTGTGTACCAGCTCCTTTCCCTGTATACACTCTATCCAGAGATCGTGGTCTTTTACATCCCAGTGAACTCCTGGCGTGATGGCCGCATTCTGCCAAAACGCCTCATCATACCTGAGTCAACCAAACCCCTCCTTCATCAAATATGCCTGCCTAACAATGTCAAAATATCCAAAGAGCTACCGCTCTCTCTGGAAATGCCTGCATCACAACTCCCTCCTCTTAGCTCTCTCATATTCCTTTGATTCAGACCGGGCATTGGGGTCAGGAACGGGATCGCAGAAAAGGATGGCAAACAAATCAATGTAATCACCCTTCCAAATCTTTTCCAAGTGGATTGCAGCAGGTGCACTTCCAGTGGTGCAGAGACCCTGGCATATCCACCCTGCAAAGGAGGAGCCTCCCCAGCAAGTGACCCCACTGGAGCCACCCCGCTTTGACCAACCACATCCACACCCACCGCCGGTGGTGCCGGAACATTCACCCCTTCTGCTTGCACTGCCTGAACCCCACTGCCCATCTCAACCCTTGCCTTACCGCCCTGCAGCACTGACCCCTGAGGACTCCATACGTTATTCACCCACACTAACCTGTTTGGGTCCTGCTGCACCAGCGTTTGACCCATACCAGCATTCGGCTGCCCCGGTGTGACCAGACCCTGCTGCACTGCAGGTGTCCCCACCGCAGATCCCAGAGGTCCACTGCCTGCCCCCCCCCCATATTCCCACCAATAACCATCACCTCCCCCCTTTGAGCAGGCTGACTGCTTCTGGATACCACCTGCCCATGAGACGGTGTACCTGCATAAGGTACAACATACTCACCATCACCAGCCGCCGGGGTAACTGAAGCAGTAACCTGCTGTGCCCAAGTCACTGGAATCGGTGCTGCCATCATTGCCTCCCTCAAGCAACTAGGCGATCCTGTCAACCTGCTGCTCCATCCTGTCGACCTTGCTCGTCAGCACCCCCAACGCTGGCCCACCCTGAACTGGCCCAGCTGCTTTGCTACACTGTAAAGGAGGATCTGGTGAATTCCCTCTCGCTCCACCAGCCACCTGACCCCCTACATTCCCAGGCTCCAATAAACCCAAGGCCGCCAGATGGGCCATCACACTATCCCACCAGCCATCCTGGCCTCCATGGACTGTAAGAAAGCCTTCCCATGACCTTCCTGAAGCCAGGCAGGCGGGGGCCAGGCATTGCTGCACCAATGACCCCTGTGTCAATGCAGCCAAACCACTGGGGGCACCATGTCAGACCCTCCCCCGAGAGCAGTTGCTCCCACAACCAGGCCGGGCCCAACTGTCCACCCCATGTTGGAGCAACAGATGCCCTGTTGGCCCCATCAACAGACTGGGACACCTCGCTCCCTTGTATAAATCCACCCCCACAAGGCACCACTGCAGCACATGGAGGAGTGACCTGGGAGGAAGCCCCAGCTCGCTTCCCCCCAGTCTGGACCCCACCTCGGCCCACCACCCCCACACCTCCCATGGCCCACCAGCCGCCTTAGCCTTCTTGATCTACCCATCCTAACCCAATAATACTAGGGGGGCGGGCGGAGTGTCACACAAACAATCCTCCAATACTGCTGTGGGGAGGGGGGAGGTATCACACCAACAACCCCCAACCCAAGCACCTCAGTCACAATCAACCCTCCGCTTGGCTCTACACAATTCCACACACACCCCTTTCAAACTGTCCAGGCCCCCCAAACCCCCGGGGGAATCTGTCACCCCCGCCCGGCCACTTCCCAGATCTCCATTCACCGCCTTCACTCCATGCTGCCTCCAGCCACCAGATCTCCCCCCACAAGCACCGCCGCTCAACCTCCACAAGCTCCGCTCCCAACACCAGGACCACTCAAACCTGCAACACCGCCACTTGCCCTCCGCAAGCGCCGCTTCCAACACCAGGCCCGCTTGAGCCTGAAGCGCTGGAGAACGCATCCTCTTCAGGTGCTTTCAAGCAGACGAATGACAGGGCTGTGTAGCACCGCTGACCACGTGGCCGCTCCCAGCCAGTGACGGAGGCACAATTTTGCGCCTCGCCTCCTCCCCTTGCAAGCTGCCTCCTGACTGCAATCCAGGGTGCAGCTTGCAAGTGGGAGCGTTCCCGCCCAGCCAGCACCCTCTCCCCTCCCCCAGCTACACTGTGCCTCCTTTCCCGATTGAGGCGGGCCCAAATTTCTCCCTGCAGTGCACAAGGCGCTTAGCAGGGGCTTTTCAGGGGTTTACAATGGGCAGACACTTTCCCTATCCCCTTGCCCTACATAATACAGTACGGGTTATACCTCCACAATATAGGGCTTGCACCAGATACAATAGCGGCTACATGGGTTGTATTGTTATTTATATCAAAGTTAGCTAGCTACTCGGAGCCCATTCTGTCACCTAGTCTGAAAGCCACCTTAGAATCTTGGCAGTGCTAGGCAGGCAGGTCTACTGATTCCAGACTTCCCATGTCCCCCCAGATTTTACTTGATAATGGTACCCAGACTGGGTCATATATATATTTACATCATTTGGGGAAGGAATTTTGTATTAATCCGCATTTAAACTGTTTTTTTCCAGAGCATTCAGAATAGATGAATTTATGGTGGGTTCACGGTTTGACTGCTCATGTAGGACACTTCCAGTAGTCAGTTTAGCTCTGGAAGAGGGATCTCTGACATTGCAGATTCGCTGGTCCAAGACTGATCTTAGAGGCAGGGGGGACACATATTACTCTCCATTGGTCAACTGATCTTCTTACCTGCCTAATCGAGGTTATGAAAAGGTATATTTCCGTACACCCCCAAACAGGCCACCCCCTTTTTCTCCATGAGTCTGTTTTTCTACTTTTCAGGTATCAATTAATTAATTGGAGATAATCAAGTGTGACAAATGTTCAGTTTGGTGAGGATAACCCACCCACAGGAGGTTCTGTCTCCTGGCCCATAGGAACTTAATACCATAGAACTGGGAGTGGGGACCATCCATTACACTCTTGCTGACAACTTTTTCCATATTCTTCTTCCCAAATTTATTGCATATTCCATAAATTGTTATTGCACATGATTACTGCACATGGAGTAAGAGTCTAGAATACACAGTGAAGGTGAATTTATCCCCCCAATCCATATTTTCTATTATTAGTAAGAAGCTGTGTTCAATGTAATTAACATTCACCTTCTGTTTTGTCTCCGCCTCCAGCATACATTTTATCTAAACTCACATAATTTAGCTAAAGAACATTCTGTCGAGAAGGAAATTGGGTTATTGTCTGGAGGTCACCAAGATAGCAGTAAAGAAATGGTTTGTTGAAGTTATGGTAATGGCAGGATGTTTTCTTATTTGTACAGAACAATAAGAAAAATGAAAATTATTTTGTCCTGTCCTACCACAACTTGCCATTTAAATATAATATGTACACAAAGGGGTATAAGTACAGTTGGTTCAAATTATATTTTTCATGAACTCTAGTAGTTATGCAAAATAAAAATAGCTATTTGATGGCACTTTCTGTAAAATTAAAATAAAACAGCCTTATTTAAACTATTAGTCAGTCATCATGCTCTAAGAAATAAATAATTTATGTTAAATTAGACTGATTCATATCCACAATTTCTGTTTTATTATTTTTCTCTCCTGCGGTTATTTTTTTTCCTTTGGAAGAGAGAAAGAGGGAGAGAGAGTGCAAGCATGCAAAAGAAAAATCCAAGTAAATCATAGCTGCATACAAGGACTATTTCTCCACCTTTAATCCCATTATATTGTCCACAGAAATATTGTGAGAAAGAAACTCTCATTAATTGATTGTAATAATAAATTCTGTTTCATGGGAATGAGGGCAATATGGACATATGAACTCTAGTAGACCTCTCTTGATTCTTGAACTATAATTTTTTGTTATCAAAGTGCTTAATTTAACAAGCTTATGTTTTAAGATACCAAATCACATATTAACATGTAAAAATCATTATTTAGAAATACAATGAAATCTTTAAATACTCAATAATGTTGTAAGCTAACTGTATATAAAATATATAGACATTAATGGAAGTGTATATGCACCCACACATCCCAATAATTTTCTGGGTAATAGACAATACAAGCTCTTTCCCTTCTCACATGTTATTTCTGTATATCTACCTATTGTCACCTTGATAATATTGTACTTTTATATGACCGTCTCAAGTCCTTGAATGCCAATACTAGTTTGGACAGAAGGAGAAAGCTCCACAGTGAAGAGATAGCTCTGTAAACTGCCAGCATATGGCAGCTGAAGTCACATTTGTCAATGATAACCAGAGGCAGAGGACAGGTGGTAAGGAGAGAAAAGTAGGGAGTCACTGACTGACCCCTATGCAGCTCCCATTGAAAGCTGTGAATGCAGGTAAAAAGGATTCTCAAAATGTAAGACTAAAGAAACATTTAGGAAAAATAAGAGAAGAGTCAGGAAAGAAAGAAGGTGTTAACAGATGTCCTCCTGGACATCCATCCCACCCGGGGAAGGGGGAGGGCTTCCCCAAGCTCTGGCCATGGGAACAAACATTCCTGTGGCTCCCCTGGCCAGGGGTGGGGGACTGACATGTGGATGCCCAGCCACATCACCACAATCCCAGCGTTGCCCCAACCCCCACCATGATGGACAGCCATGGCTGCCTAATAAAGGAGGAGCCAGGAACAGACGTTCCCACCCTGTTCCACCCACTTTGACCCAGCTGGGCAACTGCTGGACACGGACTGTGGGTCTGCTCTGATCCAGGCCCAGCCACCACCCAAGTGGGGTTTTGTTCTGGACCCACATCTGGAGGGTCCAGAACAAACGTACAGACATGACACTGGTCTGATCAGGCCAAAGCGGACCTAACTAGACCAGCTTCACGTCTGTTAACACCCAGAATCTCTAACACAAAGAGAGAATATGATTCCCAAAAGAAGAAGATGGTCCACAGTGTCAAGGAGGAGGAGTACCTGTTCTGAACTTTCACTGGAAGGAAGTCACTAAAGACTGTTTCTGTAAAGTTCAGCATGCCAGGGTGGAAATTGAAGAGTATAGGGTCTAGGATGGAACTGAAGAAAAGGGATTCAAGGCAGCAGTTATTGACAGCATGCTTTCTTAGCGAGCTTCAAGTTGAATGGGAGAAGGAAGATGAGTTTGCAGTTAGGTAGAAACGTCAGGCTTAGAATTTATATTGTATTGATATATTTTAAGAGGAGACAGGTTAAGCATGCTTGCTTTGTCAGGGAAAGCGAGTAAGGAAATGAAAAGTTAAGGAGAAGAGAAAGGGACCAAGTCAATGGAGAAGTTTTGTGGCGCTAGAGGAGAAGAGCAAATAAGAAACATCTATCTAAACAGCAAAGTGGAGCAGAGAGATAATGAGGACCATTTGAATCAGGGAGACATCAGTCCTACATTATTTGAGTGAGTCATTCCTCAGCTGAATGCATAACCTTTGGCATATTAGTGCATGAAGATTTTTTTTCTTTTTAAAAATTTCATTTTAAATTTCTACCCTGCCATATCCTCTTAAGGCTCAGGGCAGCTTACAATAAAAACAAATAATATAAAAATTACAACAAATAAATAAATAAGCAAATTCTCCACCAAAATATGCTACCAATCCCACCCATACTTTGTGTAATTTTAGACGTGCCGCGGCAGCTTCCTGCCATGGCACGGAATCATGAAATTACCCCCCTCCAGAATCACGCTGACTGGTCTACAGACATGCCGGCTGATTCCAGAGGGGAATCAGGGAGGGGCAGGGCTGCACGGTGCAACGTGTGCCTGCACAGCCCCGCCCCTCCAACCCTCCCCAGGCCGGCTGCCCTCCGGGAGATGGGTGGGCGCAGCGGCCAATCCGGCCACTGCACCTGCCCCCCTCCTGGGATCTGGACCACGGCCTGGAATTGGCAGCGGTAACGTTCACCAATTCCGGGCCGTGGGGCGGTAGCAGACGTGACATTACCATGGTCAATCATGGTGAATCCCCCCATGATTAACCATGGTAAGTTAACGTCTGTTGGGCCGAAAAGAGATTCCCACTGGGTGTTCACCCCTGGCGGGAATCGCTTTGACCATGCTTCCGGAGCTCCAGGTGGCCAGAGGGCTGGAAGCGTGGTCAAAGAGATTCCCACCAGGGGTGAACATCTGGCGGGAATCTCTTTTTGTCCCAACAGATGTTACGCCACCACGGCTAGATTCACCGTGATTGACCATTGTGGCGTAACATCTGAAATGACCCTTTGTCTCACGGAAAAGACACACACCCCAGGCTTGTATCTCCCTGCCCAAAGAACGGGGTCCTGGCCTTTTCATCCCACCCACCTGCATCCTTCCTGCCTGCCTCCCCACATTTCCATGCCCTCTCTTATCCCCTTAAAAAGCATAATACAAATATCAACTGTAAATTTAAGCAGCTCTAAATACAAACAATGAAGACACTCTTATGATTGGAGGTGGGGGGGGGTAGTCTTCCACATCCCTTCACAACCAACTGTTCCCTTCTCCCCTGGCTCTCACCCAAGGGAGCATCCTACTCATTCTCCCACTCACTCCCATTCCCTTGCTCCTCACCTGAGGGAGTCCATAGACCATGTTTGTAGCCTTTGTTGATCTATGCCCGGAGATCAACAGAACAAATTGTACCCTTTTGATCTTGCTAGACCTTTCAACAGCCTTTGATACAGCTGATCATGAGGTGTTCCTGACATGGTTGTGTGACCTGAGAGGGGTGAGTGGTTCTGTTTATTCTTGTCAGGGAAGTCCCAGCACTTGGTGATGATAGATTGACTATTGTCCCCTTGGAGCCTCCACTCTGGTGTCCCAAAAGGTTCTAACTTGTCTCCCCTCTTGTTCAATATACATCTGAGGCCACTGGGTGAGATCACATGGAGGTTTGGTGTGAGGTGCCATCAATATGCTGATGACACCCAGTTCTACCTCTCTTTTTCATTGGGCACTGGATGAGTGTGAGCCAACTGAAGCTGAATCCAGTCAAGTCAGTAGTAACAATAGTTGGCTAGCCCTGTGAACTATGGGGGGATAGGGATTTGGACTCCTGTCACTGATGGAGTCTAGCCTCCTCTGGTTACCCAGGTGTACAGTCTTGGAGTTCTCCTTATTGCACTTGGAACATCAAGTTGTAGCGGTTGACAGGAATGCTTTTCATCAACTCCTTCTGATGAGGAGACCTTTGTTTCTGATTCAGATTAGGCCACTATCAACTATGCTTTTATAACCTCAGACTAGATCATTGCAATGAGCTGTGTATGAAGCTGCCCTTAGTGACTGTTCAGAAGCTGCAGCTGGTGTAAAACACAGCAGCCCAGCTCCTTTTGGGGATGGGTCACTATCAGCACAATACACCTGTGCTTCAAAGTCTGTACTGGCTACTGATAGCTTTCTGGGCACAATTCAAGATGCTGGTTTTGAACTTTAGGGCCCGAAATGGTTTGAACCCCACTTATCTGAAAAACTGCTTCTCCCACTATGCTCCATCACTATCCCTGCAGGAGGCTTGGGACTGCTCTCTTGAAGGTGCCACCTTCCAGACAGGTTAATATGGTGTGGGTGCACAGAGATGTGTTCTCAGCTGCTTCCCTAGTGCTGTGGAGATACGTCAGAGTCCGAGGCTGAATATTTTTGAAAGGCAATATAAACCTTCCTTTTTGGTCACACGTTTGTCAGGCAGGGATAGTTGGGGTTGGGTAGGGGTGTTTTATATACTTGTACATTTTATTGTAAGCCTTATGGGAAGGGCAGGGTAAAAATTTAGAAGATGACAGACAACTTTGGGTATTTTCAGACATTACGATACCACACTCAACCATGGTGAATCCCCCGTGGTGGTGGATGGTCCTATAACGTCTGTTTGCACACCATCAGATGTTCACCACGGTGAACCACCAGCGGTAAGCAAAATAAGTCACACTTTCGAGGATGGTCCGGGCACCATCTCCAAAAGCATGGTTAAGTGAACCAAAGCCCGAAATTGACAGACGGTAATGTCTGTTACCGCTGCTGATTCTGAGCCATGGCCCAGACCCCAGGTCGGAATCGGGCACAGCAGCCAGATTGGCCGCTGCACCCGCCTGTCTTCAGGAGGGCGGGCGGCTGGGGGAGCATGGGGGGGCGGGGCTGTGCAGCCACACGTTGCACCACGCAGCCCCGCCCCCCCAGATTCCCTGCCGGAATCAGCCGGCATGTCTGTTGGACATGACTTTTTGATTCCAGCGGGGAATCAAAAGGCGATTCCGTAATGGGGCCAATAGGCGCCCCATCACATCTGAAATCACCCTTTGTGTTCATTAAAACAAACCTACAGATGCTGGTACATACACACACACACACACACACACACACACAGAGCAGGGATGGCTAAGAGATACATTGAGAGCCAGTATGGTGTTGAGGCTGAGTGTACGGTACAAGAACTGTTCAAGTCTTGTCTTAGCCAGAAACTCACTCAGTGACCTTGGGCCAGTAACAATATTCTCCCAGCCTAACCTACCTCACAGGGTTGTTGTGAGGATTAAAAGTTACTAAGTTGCTGTTACCAAGACATTGGTGACATGGGTCCCTATGTTTTAGTTAACTCCATTTTAACTTTGTAGCAAACTTAGCAGTAGTCCTAGCAAGGTATTTTTCTTTCCCTACCAACCCATTAAACTGGCTCAGTACACTCCCCTCCCCTGCCAGAAAACAAAAATACAACTAGACACAAATACCAGAAACATGAACACAAATACTAGGCCCCATGCATAACCCTAGTATACAGCACAATAAATGCACCAATCTCCAAAGTTACAAAGACTAAGAAAAGATATTGTAAAATCAATTGCCCCCTGAATGACTGCTCATATCCACTCATCATGAATTACCTTATTAAATACCAGGCATTTTTTCTTACCTGCACACCACATTGCACTGAATCTGGTTAGATGAAGCAGAAATAAATTTGTATTTCCAACGGTAATTCAAATTCTTTGGTCTAGAAACTCCTTTTTCCTGATAGTCTAGAGACATTCCACTGAGTGACTCTCCCCATCAGATTCTTACTAATCTCTTGTGTACGATTGAATTTCCTCTTTAAAAAAAAAAAAAAAAAGGATCCCCAGTAATTTACCAGTACAATGGAGTCATTTATTACTTAATTTCTGTTCCTCCTCCTTATACATATGAAAACTGTAGATGCGCTGCAGGCCTATGCTATTGCATTCACTTAAATATAATAACCAGCAACTACTATAAATGATATTTTTTTTAAAAAAGGTTAGTGTTGCATCTTAAATCAACAAAAGCAGAAGCACTTATCTTAAAATTAGCAAATTATTCTTAATTTATATACTTAGCTGATTCATGGTACTTCGGAACAAGAAATGGCTCCAATCCTCCTCCCACTTACATATGTTTCATTTTCATCACCGTAGCACTCCCATTGACTTGAGAAAAGTTATATACAAAGACAAACTATAAAATCAGGGTCTATGATTCTTACACGCCATGGGCTCAATCCAGCTACCACTGAAATCAATGGCTAAGCTCTCATTGACTTTAATGGGATCAGAATTGAACACCATATATTCTGCATGCAACAACTAGTCAATGGCCAAGTCATTTAACTTGGGATATCTTTTATTAGTTTAATCTGAGAATTTTCAAGTTCTTTTTTCTATCCCAGAAATTCTTTTATGTCAGCAAATAAACAGTAAAATACAGTGATGAAGATAACTTTGCAGATCACAAGCATCTCTAATTTATTAATTATGTATTATTATTATTGTTGTTGTTAATAATAATAATAGTAAAATAATTATAATACAGAATTTATAAATTAAAAATAGTAAAAAAAGTTTTAAATTATTTCACCATGAAATTATTTGAAATAACATTTTAAATTTTAGCCCACTATACAGTGCAAAGAGTCTAATACTGTATAAAAAGTCTTATTATGCATGTCTCTCACTTCTGAAGAACAGGAAAGGGGAATTAATTGTAAAAATATGTGTTCTGATTTCTGCAAGTTCATAGAAACTTATGAAAAGTTTTTTAAAAATCTGAAACTTAATATGCAGATAACAACCCCCTCCCTACTCTTTCTTCTAGAATTAACATTTTCAGAAGCAACGTCTCTTTTAACTGAAATCGAGTCAGCCATCTTAGACTAAGCTTCTTCCTGCTATGCATCATTCACAGAGCAGAACAATCTAGCCTAGTACAGGAAAAGAATAAAGATAAAGTAGAGCGGGGCAGGGAGGGAGAAGTCTTCTGGATTAGAAGGTTACTAATTAAAGTAGGACTCAATGAATCACTCACCATGTGTTTCTAGAAAATAAGAAATGCAATTTTACTTCAAAGAACTTGAGAAGATATCCCACAGATTCAATAACACCAGCTGGTTCACTGTCCAATGCAGTATAAACTGAACTCTTCAAAGTTTGATTTATTGTGATTGCCCCAAGAGAAACACGAGAAAAGATATATAGTTGTACCTGCCCAACGTGCTGGTGCTTTGTTGATACTTGGTCCAAATCCCCTTCTGAACAGTGCCCCCGCCCTCTGAGCCTAATTATGCTGCATGGTGGGGTGGGGGAACAGAAGGCAGCCCCACTCTTTGCCCCCTCCCTCTCGTTCCAGAGATATTGCACATCCCTACCCAAAGGAGACGGAGGCCCATGCTAATTCCGAGGCTATCCAAGTACTGCTAAGAAAGATAGAGTGTTGCTAAGAACCATGCAGCTTAACATAAGGTGTTGTCAGATGGTGAGACTTCCTCAGTTCTTCCAGCTTCTGCCCATCTTCAACCGCAGGTGGTCCATCTGTCTAAAGGTACCCCAGCAGAGGTTGAAGCCGAGCAGGCTGTGACTTCTCCAGAGCAGCCCCACCACTGGCTCTTCTGGAACATTCTAAAGCATTGTTGGCAGAGGAGTGGGCTGCAAAGGCATACCACAGGCTAGGGAACCTGCTGGGTCCATCTGAACCCAACCCAGGTGGGGCTGGATATGGAATAATCGGGGGGGGGGGGGGCAGCAACCACCGGACCAGCTCTGGGGCAGGCTATCTCTGTGTCGATCTGAAAACACCATGAGTGGAATTGACCAAGCCCCATTTCCGCAATCACCCAAAGGAGACGCAGCACCCAGGTGAGGTGAGCACACCAACAGGGTGTGGGCCAGGGGATATGGGTAGGGGGGAGATTTTTGTACAGTCAGCCATACCAGGGGTTAACAACTTGAGCTCGATTGTGGACGCTGGTATGGATCTTGGGGCACAACTTCATCCACTGGGCAGCGGACACAGCCAGACGTACTAGCTGTGGTTAAGATCCAGGACAGAAATATTCTGGAAGAGGAAAGGGAGAATGTTATGGGCAAAACTCATACCAGGTATTGGAGTTGCAAGTGGGGCTCAGTCAAATATAATAGTTCTGCATCTGGGGAAGAAAGATTTTTGTAGGGACACTGGTCTGGGTTTGTCTATCATGATCAGATAGGACTGGTAGCAGTTTCAGGAACTTTTCCCAGGGGTTTTTGGTCTTTACCCAGCTTTTCCAAAGGTGAGTATGAAGAGGAGCAGTGAAGCCACATAGGGTGGAAAAATCAGAGCCCAAAAAGCATGAATAGGGAGGTCAAATTATTTATTTACCTAAAGGGAGGCATCTGGCTCCAGCACAGGGGTATTAGCTGGCTGAAGCCTGAGCCGTAACACGAGGATGGTGTGCATCTGTCGCAATTGGGTATGGACATATATTTGAGTGGTATAAAGGATAGCTTGGGAAAGCTGGTTTAATGGCAGTGAAATTAAAGATTTCTTGGGGGCTGAGCATGCCAAACATAAGCTGGCTGCTCTACTGGCAGTAGTCCAGTGCCAAATGGAAAAAGTACTCATGAAAATGGAACATAACATGGTATAATATGGAACTAAAAGATTGAGGCAAGCCCCATTTCAGATGAGACGATCAGGAGATAGGTGACTCACAATCTCACCCAGCCCTGGTTGGTGCCAGGGACTGTGCTACTAAAGCAGGATACATGCTGTCCCTGGTTGGCAAACGAACTGTCAATCTTTCTGCAGGACCCCAACATAGGGGGTCCAGATGGCAGGAATGAGAATGGATCGGCGAATCCATTTGACATTAGTAAGCTGAGGCACTTGACGCTGAAGGGTTATGTTTCTGGGTTGTCATGGTTTGTTTTGTTTACCCCTCTCATGTTTTACCCAGACTGCAAATTTAGTTTTTAATAAAGAGTTGCCACCTCTTTAATCCAAAATTCTGTCTGTAGCCTCCTTTCATGTGCAGGTGACAACGTAGTGAATTCCACTGTGAACTTACCACAACTATGGGTGAAAACAGACATGACGCTAACCACCCTTTAACCACCCTTGGTGGTCATTTATGCATGTTTCAGGGCTGCATAGGGCACCAATATAGCCCTGCAACATGCATAAATAACCACCAAGGGTGGTTAAAGGGTGGTTAGCGTCATGTCTGTTTTCACGCTATATTGGCTTGTAAAAGTCCAGTCTATGCTTGTGTGGGTAATCTTTACGACACTATCTTCAGTACATGTCAGATTTCTTATGCAGTTTTCAGGAATTTTAATTCCTTCTGACCAAAACTTTCTGTTTAGAAAACAAATATTTAATTTCAGCTTTACTCTTTGTATAAAGTGCTCTAGCTTAAAATCAGAAGTTTAATAAATAAGCTATTTTTGAACAACAAAGAAAACTAATATGGAAGGTCAACCTAATCATTTGTTTTAGTCTTTATTACATTCAAGATAATAATTTAGCAAGTTAGTGACAGATACTGATCTGTCATACACTACATTCTACACATACTTCACTACATTCTACATATACTACACTGTTGTCATACACTACCCTACACTACACTGTCATACACTACATTCCATCAGCTGCCGTGCTACTAAGTTAGCTGGTTTTTCATTACACAACCATAACAGTGGCATTTTAGGATTTGAAACCCCAAATGGTTTCAAGAAAGTCTTTCTTGTCAATAATGAAAATATGATCTTGTAAAGTAGAGGGAAAGCCCCCTTATATTTTTTTTCCCCTTTAAATTATCCTAGGAAATGGTGTGTTCTTCATTTGTTTGGTTTTTGGACTTTGCAGGCTCAAGGACCAGGGGGTGCCAGCAAGGTTATCCATCTCCTCATAAAGACACATAAAGGGGATTGAGGAAGTTGCACATATGAAGGGAAAAGGGAAAAAAGAGAAAAGGAAAAGAGGGAGTGGGAGGTGAAGGGTAGGAAGAACAGTAGAGAAAATATTGAAGAGGAGGAAGAATAAGGGGGTGAAGAGGGGAGAAAAGAGGGTTGTAGGTTGGGGTGAATGAGGAACCAGGTGTTTGAGGGTTAATGAGGGGAGAGAGGGGTATGGGCTACTGAGGTGGATGGGGTAGGGAGGGGAGGACTAGGGGAAGGGGGCTGAGTGAAGGGAACAACCTCTCCCCAAGGCCTCATTGTTACTCCTCAGCCCATGTGTTGCAGCAGGGCAAAGACTGTAAACCCCCAGGCAAGATAGAAAGAGACTCTGTGTGTGTGTGTGTGTGTGTGTGTGTGTGTGTGTGTGTGTGTGTGTGTTAGTCAGAGTGAGTGAGAGAGAGCGTCTAGTACCAGCGTGGACATTAAAACCCTTTGGATTTAGTTTTTTCTAGGGCTGAAACTTGCCCTCGTAATTCTAAAAAATCTCAGCTAGAACTGGGTTCTCACCAAGATTTTTGAAAATGAGAATAAGTCGATAATTGACCAATTTTCAACTCATTCTCACGAGATTCTCTTGCGGCTGAAAACCAGCTCCATGAATGTGCAAAATGGCCACTGCAACCATTCTGCATATGCATGGCCCCTGGTGGCCATTGTGCATATGCAGAGCCTTTTTAGGGTTTCGAGGTTCTCATGAGATTCTCAAGAAACCTAAAAAAAATCCCTCTGTGCATGCACAAAATGGCCACCGGGGGGGCTGCACAAGTGCAGAATGGAAGAGGTAGACATTTTGCTCATGTGCAGATAATTTTTTGAGGTTTTTCAAGAATCTCAAGAGATTCCCGAGAACCCTTGTGAGAACACACTAGATCTCGCTGGGGTTGCGAGAATCTCACGTGTTCTCATAAGAATGGAAATTCATTCTCGTTTCACCCTTACGGGGTTGCTTTGCTTTAACATCAGCCTGAGAAAGAGACTAGTGCCTGAAGAAATTGATCTGAATCTGATCAAATCAAAGAACTACACAGAATCCCAGAATCTGGAGGTTGGAAGGGTCATCTCATCCACCTAGAGGTTTCTCTTGTGGCAATCTAGTATTTCTACCCCTCTCTGCTAGGGGTGTGCAGTTTGTTTTCGTTATTTCGATAACAAAAACAAAAATTTTGTTTTTCATTTTTAATATTACAACAGCGAAAATGAAAATGATAATAATGAAATCAATAACAACATTTTCTTTTTCGTTATCGGTATGGGTATGGCACAAAACCGAAAATGTTTTCGGTTTCATTTCCGTTTCTGTCCATGCGTGTGGTGGTGGGGGCTCTGTGTCTGGAGGGTTATAATGAGATGCAGTCTGTTAGCACTTCTGCCACTGGCACTTCTAGAACATACAGACACACACAGCCCCCCACCACTCTGACAACAGAAACGAAACCGAAAACAAAATTTTCATTTTTTGTGCTATACCAATACCAATAACGACACTGATAACGAAAAATAACATTTAATTATTAATGAAAACGAATGTCAGTTTTTAATAATGAGAGTGAAAATGAATAACAACATGGGTTCCTGGTGCATGCCTCTTGAAAGCCTTGGTTATAAGGGAAGAGTTGAGCAGGGAACTTGTGGTTATCCTTTCCCACCCCTAAGGAGCTGTTTCTGAGAATTGACAAGGGGAAATCCTCTCTCTTTCCCCTGGCTACGAATAAACTTCTTTTCAACAGTCTGCCATAATTATGTATTATTTTGTTTGCTATGCACTCTAACAGAATGTGGACTTTTAAAACTGCTACTTCACTCATCCATCATGAAAACTGCTACTTCACTCATCCATCATCTGAGTAGCCACAAATAAGAACAATGATTGCCAAGTGCCACACAAGTCCTCATTTTCACATGCAAATTCTGTTTTTGTGCCTCAAAACAGAACTGAAAAAACAATTTAAGAGGCTGCTTTAGGGAATTTGACTCAGAGCCAAATTCTTCACAAATGTCAGATATAACATTGCTCCAGTAACATTAGGAAGCCTTTTAAAAAATAAAATAAAATAAAGCCAAGAAAAAAGGTTGAGAGTGGCATTGCTTGTTCTTTATGAATGCTCCAGGCTGCTTCTTGCTTGTTCTGTAAAGGAGGCCAAAGAATTATTTTAATTGGAGATAGGACGTATAAATTTAGGAGAGTGTTCTAACACACACACACACACACCCCTCCCAAATCAGAACAGTTGCCGGTTTACACAAACATCATGGGGGAGATTTTGGCTTTTACATAGTAGTATCTCTGGTGTCTGTACTGTCTCTGGGGTTACACATACACCCTCCCCCCCCCTCAACACTTCCCCCGCCCCTTTTTTTCAGTGGCACTTATGGGGACAGGTCACCACGAGCACATTACACCAGAGCTCAGTTCTCAGCACTGGCTGCCTATTGTCTTCTGGGCCCGATTCAAGGTGTTGATGTTGACCTATAAAGCCCTACGCAGCCTGGGCTCCACTTACCTGTGGGAAAACCTCATGACCCAGGCCGTAGTGCAGTCCGTGCCGTCAGCCGGGGACACCCAACTCGAAGTCTGGTTTTCCTGGGTGGCGATGATGAGGAAGGCGTTCTCGGTGGCCGCTTCAAGGCTGCGGAATTCCCTCCCAGCGGAGGCTGGCCTGGCTCCAGACCTCCCCTCTTTCCAGAAACAGCGTAAGACCTGGTAATACCTCTTCCCTTTTTATCACCTGTGACCTGTTCCCTAACTCTTGCTCATTAAGCTGTATCACTTTCACAGCTCTCTGGATCTTTTGCAAAGAAGGAAAACACAAAACCAAACCAAAATTAAATAATAAGAAAACAGAGAAGGCTGAAGAGAGGAGAAGCAGGACAGAACTACCTGATCTCTCTCTCGCTCTCTATGTATGTAAGTATGTATGTATGTATGTATGGTTTTTTGTTTTGTTTCAGAAAGGGACTAAATGAAATAGACAAGGTCTGAAGGTAGAAGAGGGATGGGGGGGGAGGGACAGAGGGAGAACAGAGCTTCTATCAGCTACTAGTCTCAAATTAAAAACATGCCCCAGATGCAGTGTCAGTTTAGTTGTGTATGATGTGAAGGTTTTGACTCGGTTTACCTGGTCAGGTCAGTACAGTAGGCAGGTTAATCAGATGAGTCATTGGGGATTTTAAAGAAGCCAAAGCCAGTTTCTTTGGTAGGAAAGTCACCATGCTGCAGAGACATTGCAAAATCTTTACACACACCCGGGGACAATGGAAGCGGTTGCTTTGCACCGAGCGAGATGGGTTGAAAGGGGGATAAAGGCAGTTTGTTTTCCCCATCTGGGAGAAGCAGCAGCAAAGTCATGTCCAAAGCCTCAGGGAACACTTAGGATCTGCTCTCGGAAGCCCCCTCAATGGCCCCCTCTCCCACAGTACCCCCCTTTTGGCAAGGCCCCAGCTCAGCCCCGTTGTGCACAGTGCTCAGCATGTGGGAAGAGAGATATCTCACCCCTGCCAGCACATCGGGGCTGGGCTGGGGGTTTGGAAAAGAAGGAGGATGTCCTGGTGGAGGGGAGGGACCACCCCTGCCCTCTCTTCCAGGGTACGTCCACCCCAGCCCTGCTGCACACAACTTTCAACGTCTCTCTCTCCCCAGTGTGCAGGGCTGCTGTGAACAGCGGGGCTGGGCTGGAATGGGGCTTGCCAAAGGGCTTCCAGCCAAGGTCAGTCAAGGAAGATGATGGACGCCATTTAAACATCCACCAGCAGCTGGTCCCTCACAGCACTCACCAATCCCATCCCAGTCACATTAGGCTGCTAGCTACCCACACACACACACACACTTTCTGCTCCACAAAACCACCCTTCAGTCTCCTCCATCAACCTCCACTCTGGGGAGGGTTTTGCTGGTTGGCCATCATATGGGAGATTCCCTGACAGGAAGGGGGGATATAACACATTCAGGAACACCACAGTTCATGTTTTTACACACACACATTTCTCCTGCATGTTTGCTGTTACATCCTGAATGTTCTGTGTATCTAAATCACTCACCCAGATCTTAAACATCTGGTTCTTTGAACTTGTGTGTGTAAAAAGTTTTCCTGCTAAACTGTTTTGCTCCAGGCAGCTGTGGTCACTTAGTTTCCACGGCAGCCCAACACATCTACAGCTGCGCCTACTTTAGGCTGCCCCAGGGCAGTGTTTGTATAAAGAATGCATCCAGGAAGGAACTGCATCAGGGCAGTGTGTGTGTGTGTGTGTGTGAGTGAGAGAAAGAGAAAGAGAACATGAAAAAGAAAAGAATGCATCCAGAACTTACTTGTGGACTTGTAAGCCCAGAAGATTGAAAGACCAGCACTTTAAGGTGTGTGTAAAAATGCCCAGTGTTCCACCCATAGGACAAATAGGGAATTTGCACCATTCTACTCATCATATAACAGGGGGAGTTCAGCACCTTAAAAATAAGAAACTATGCAACGTATTATGAAACCAAACACAAAAGCAGACTGTGGACCCCACATTTGAATTTTCTAACACCTCTCCATACATTAGGAAATTACCACCACAATAGTACCCTTCCTGAAAGTAAAGTAGTCAAATGGAGGGAAAACCCCTTTTCCCTCCAAAGTTCAAACTGCTGCAACTCTGCTGTTTCTCAGTCAATTTGCTTCAAACCTGGATGCATCCACCCCTTCCCCCTGTCAAATCTCAAAGTAATAGAAGTAATCATCTCAAGTTTATAAGAAATAGAATTTTTGAGGTTTTAACGCTGCTTGCTACTCACCTTAACTGTAGATACACTTCCGTACCTCTATAATGTTTATTTAGGGCATTTTTACACACACCTTAAAGTTCTGGATTTTTCTATTTTCTGGGTTTACAACTCCACAAGTAGGTTCCGGATGCATTTTTCTCACACACACACAATGCCCTGAGGCAGTTCCTGGATGCATTCTTCACTAGGGCTGATGTGGCAGCAGCTGTTACCGCGCCGCGATTCCGTTCTGCCATTTCGGAATTGCCCGCGCCACACCGCAACTTTTCTGCGGACATTCCGCTAATTCCACCGGAATTCTGCAAATCGCGGAATTGTGGGGAAATTGTGGAAACATTGCAGAAATTGCGGAAAACCGCTACTCTGCTATTTTGTGGCGCTGGCGGAATTGCGGAAGTAGCGAAAATGTCATGTTTCCACGATTCCACTAAGTAGCGGAATTAAATAAGCGGAACCACGGAATGAAACTAGCGGAATGAAAGCCTTTGCCATGCCGTTCCACTAATTGCGGAAACACTGTTTCTGCCAGAAATAGCTACTGCTGTGACATTCCGCTACAGCCCTATTCTTCACAGAAGCACTGCCCTGAGGCAGCCTAAAGTACACGCAGCTGTAGACGTAACAGGCTGCCATGTAAACCAAGTGATCACAGCTGACTGGAGCAGAGCAGTTTACCAGGAGAACTTTTTACAGACAAAAGTTCCGGGAGAAGTTCTATGCAGAAGTTTAAAGAGCCGGATGTTTAAAATCTGAATGAGTTATTTAGACACACAGAAAGTTCAGGATGTAAGAGTAAACACGCAGTAGAAATGTGTGTGTAAAAACACCCATTGACTTTAGAGTAATTGACTCAGAAAATTCTTAAATGGTGCCATGGTGACATCAAAAGTAGCTTGACCAATCTCTACACTTCCTCTAAAGATAATTTGCATAATGATCAATATGATTGCACAAGCCAGTAGTATGATGTACATTAGATATGAAAATTGTAGATTAATTGAACCAGCTGTTGTTTCTATTGGTTCCGTAGCTGTTCATGCTTGCTACAAGAAAGGCTGACCATCACAATGGCTTTAGAGAACACCAAACCCAGTTTTTTTTTAACTGTGGAATGAGTATAGAGGAGAAGCTATACAATGCAGACATGTTCAGTCTCAGGGACTGAACTTCATTGTCCATTCCAAAGTAAGAATTTCAAGAAAGCTTGTGTTCACACAAAGCAACCCCTGGATAAATCTACCCTTGAGTAGTTTGCCTGAAGTTGCCATTTCATACGGCCACCCTACACTAACCTCCACTCCATGTTATCAAATAGAGGTATTCACACAAAACATTAGTAATTTACACTACTGTACCTTAGGGTTCAACCCTTCTGCCCAGGGGTAGTCTTACTTACAGGTTAGGGACCCCTGGAACTCTGAACTAATCAGAACGTTGTCAGAATCACCAGTATACATTGCTGTGGATATGCAAAGCTGCTATATACCCAGTTTCATCCTTTTGAGTGTCAGTCAGTAACATTCACAACACAATTCAATATGGAATAAACAAAAGCAATATATACGTACCGGTAATTTGCAAAATAAAACTCGAGTAAAATGGATGGGAATGCGTACTTGCAGCCAGGGTCTATTATTAGGGGTGTGTAATTTGTTTTTGTTTTTGTTTAGTTACTAAAAAGAATGGAGCCCCATGGTTTTAGTAACTAAAACCTGGAAACAAATGAATAAGCAACAACATCCGTTTGCT
>QEPC01004745.1:577828-590856 GCA_003113815.1 Sphenodon punctatus
CCCCCCCCCATGCTGCCCCGGCCGCCTGCCCCCCAGGAGATGGGCAGGCGCTGCAGCCAATGCGGCCGCAGCGCACAGGCGCCCCCCCAGCATTGACCATGGGTCAGAATCCCACGGCGTATTCTGGCCCGTGGTCAGGGGACAGACGTTACTGTCCTCTTCATCATGGGGGGGAATCTCATTCACCACGCAATCGGGGACGGTCCGAGCAGGACCTCCGATCGTGCGGTGAATCTGATTCCCCCCCGTGATTCACGGGGGTGAACATCTGGGGGGGAACTTCCGTTACCCCCCCCCATCAGATGTTATGGAATCACTTTCACCCTGTGCAGATTCACTGTGGTTGACTGTGATCTCGTAACATCTGAAAATACCCATACTCTTCATATGGTGGTGATACTATTGTTGATTTTTAAGATGAGCATTGCCAAAATTGTTATATAGTGTTGAACTTATGTGTTCTGTCACCAAATACTTGAATGAAGTATATTTGCTACATGTTCTTAGTGCATCCTAGGTATTTCAGTGTATATATATATAAATAAAAAATCCGTGAAAGGTGCAGTGTGATTTAATGCTATGAATTTTTATGCTTTGTTTTACTGTTATTTATGTATTTCTACTGTTTATTTTTGTATTCTGATTTTATTGTTAGCTGCCTCAAGTCACCTTGTGTGAGAGGGGAGGGATAGAAATGATCAAAATAAATATATAAATAAATTTAAATATTATCTGCTTTAACATGCAACTCATAGGGTGAAAACATGTGATGGCAGCGGTCCATCACCACAATCCGGACTGGGGTGCTGCTCACACACCAGTGAGGATCCAGTCCAGCTGTGGAACAAACATTCACATGACCAGGCCTGGAGGGATGGAAGGCAGGGACTTCGCAAACATGAAACTGACCAGTCCCACCCTTGTTCTGCACCCAGCGACCTGACTCCCACCCCCACCCCCCACGACGGGCGGCCATGGAAGCCAATGGCAACCACCATGGCCACCTATTATGGAGGCCACTCCAGACAAGGCAGAGAACAGCAGGCTACCACATGAGGTAGCCCAGTCAGGCAGGCTTTTCCCCTGGCATGGTAATGGCAAGCCCAGGCTGTGACTCCGGAGGTCTCAGAAGTCACAGCCCAGACTAGCCACCACCAAGCCTAGGGAAACTCCAGGGCAAACATTGGGTATTTTTAGATGTGATGGGCAAAAAGCCCACCACGCTTACACCCACTCTGGGTTGAGAGCTGGGACTGAGGAGAGGGTGGGTAGAGGGCAGTGGATGTGGGTCTGCATGCCCCCCCACCTCCACTCCTCAGCGTAACCCTGCCTCTTCTGATGGGCGGATGCGATGGCCACGTGCTGGGGTGTCACATCTGAAAATACCCATTGATGCCCCTTAACCAATGTGACAGTGGCCCATGGACAGGAACAGGCCACAGTGGGCCATGCTACATTTGTTAACACCCATATTTTTAAGGAAGGTCATAGCACTTTCATGCTATTGATCAGACTTATGATTAATCATTTACCATTAGAAGGCTACTGTGTCAAATTCCACTGATGAACTAGATAGTGGAAATGTCTTATTGACTGCTGTACTATTTACTGGTGGTTATGTACAAATAATCTATTGTTTTCTATAGAAGTTTTTTTTTTTCCCTTTCACTAGCGTTGTCTTCTGACTAGAGAACAAATGGTTGTCTTAGATTGGTCAATACTGCATCATTTTGCACTGGTCCTTTGCTTGGAGAAAACTTTGAGTTAGTAGGTTTTTATTTTGTCCAGGAAAGTGCTTTAAAAATGGAAGAAAATAAAACTAGTGAGTGAGCTGCGAGGAAGTGTGGGTAAAATCCTGAGGGCCTAGGTTCCAAAGTGGATTAAGCCATAAGAAAAACAAGCTTAATCTCGGTGTAGTCTACAATTGACATTTATCCTTGTGAAAAAAGGCTTAATATGAGCACTGGTGTGATTTAAAACTCTGTTCAGGAGAAGGCCAGGAGTAATAGTAATCATGTTAGACATCATGATTGAACTGTAATGTAAAACATTTTGAAGAAGTGGTACAGTGCATCCCTTTACTAAGCTCCTGTTCTAGTAATTACCATCAGTCTCACTTCATCAAAAAGCAAACCAAACCCCCTTAAATCTGACTCAAAATGTTCATAAGGAAAAGTAGTATTTTATGAAAATATTTCTGGTATTACGTGTTTGCAAAAAAATTTATTATTTTCTACTTCATTATCATGCTGTAATGTTTTGTTTTTTATAATCTTTAGACTTGTGTTATGTATATTCACATTCCATGCGTGCTGCTCTATTTTAGGGCTACCATGGAAAGAGAAATGGCCCACACAATTTTTCGGCTCATTTCCTAAAAGAGTTAATGTTTTGTTAAACATAAAAAATAGGTGGCTTTTTTAATATACTTCCTGTCTGTTACCTTGTAAAAAGAAGGTCACTGGGGAGTATGACTTTAATTAGAAGTTTAATTTTGTAAAGAAATTTATTAAGTTATTAAAAATCTAATTGCATTATAGCCCTTGGATATGCAGTGTCAGTGCTGAGGGAGAGAGCTTTACTTCAGATGATGATGAGTGCATCCTTGGGCTTTTATTACCCACTCCTTGTTGGAGTTCACTGGAATCCTATTGACACATTGTAGAGTTCATTTGTCTGTACCATGTGGTGCCCTAACCTTGGGAGGCCACATTTTCATTTCTAAAACAGAGCATCAGTACAAACATTCCACAAGCAGAAGAAGAATAAGAAATCATTAGAAGTTTCACTCTAAATTGATTCTAATTATTCTAATGCATAGAATAGACCTTTTAATATGAGCTAAGTTTCTTTTTCATGTACTAACTTTTTCATAATTAACTTTCTCCCACCCTTTCAGCTAATGAATAAGTTTATATAAAGCAATTATCACCAAATTCAAGGATGAGGGGCTATAAAAACAGGATTCTTTTGTTACGTTACTCTTTTTTTTCATGTGGGAAAAGGAAAGCATGATGGGTAATAAAATGAGGCTGCCATTTCACCACTGAAGAATAAAGATTCTATTACTTGTGGAAATGAGCATTCGTACTTAATTTGTTTTGCCACTAATTAAGCACATCTATTGTATCCGGCCAAGACTGATATGCTGCTTGAAATGGGTAAGGCCACATGAGACGTTATCCTACTTTGGGCAACCTTACCCCACATTATCCCATAATGCAGCTGATCATACGGCTGGTGGCTGCCAGATGCTCACCAGGTTCCGTCCCATGGCAGGCAGCTGTCTGCTACTTGATGCATTGGCTGGAAAAGGCTGGTGATTGTTGTCCCACCTGGGCTAGGGTTACCCAATATGGCTGCCTCCTAACTGTTCAGCCTGTGCAGCCCTACCGCAAAGTGAGGTCTGAGGATCGGGTCCAGAGGAGCATGCTCTGTCTGCCCACCAAACAACTGATGGGGGTATGAGGGCCCAGAGGAGCACATGTACTCTCCCATATCTGCTCAGCTCCCCCCACCCTTGTCAACTGTCTAGAGGCAGCAGGCCCAATTCTACAGCCAGCAGGAGTCTGGACATCCAGCCCCATTTAAACAGCTCCTGGTTCTGCTATTCCTCAGTAGGACTAGGAGAAGTGCAGGGCTAGCGTAAAACAATTTTAGATCACTGTAATTAGCATCCTAGCCCTTCCCAGGAATAGAATATAGAAATACATGACCCTCACAAAAGTCTAGCTCTTCAGGGCGTACAGATTTTGATATAACCAATGCTGGACCCCAGGATAATGCCTAACCCTTCTTGGGGCTTACAGAGGGCAGTGCTTGACCCCTGAAAAATAAAGGCTGGTCCCTCCAAGGGATAGCACATAAGCCAAGACTTACAAACAGCAATCCTGAATCTCAAAATAAGGGTACCTCACCCCTCTCAGGGCTAACGTATAACAAATTCCATTTAATTTATTTATTTCTAGGTACTAGCTTTTACCGTAACCCAATTAAATTAAAATTTACATTTAAATGAAAGGGGGGAAACCCTATTAACAAAATGTAATGAAATAAAATTAACACAGTTTAGAATAGAATTCAAGAATGATTGTGTGGCCTGCACAACAAATACTTACTTCTTAAAGCCTCAGTTTTCACAGCAAAACCAGCCAGATTTCTCAAAAAATGTTCCTATTTTTGCTGCATTACCCAGATCAATTTTTCCAACTGTTTATAACATTTAATGTAAGATGGAATTGGGAACAAACATTTCTGGTGAATCAAGCTTAGGTAGCTTATAATAGCTACCAAATAGTATTTCCAGGTACTTGAGTCGAATACTGACATTCCGAATAGTCGGCCTGAGTACTTAGCGACCCTTTAGCGCTGTTTCTAAAGTTTTGGATTTAGAATTCTGGACCTCAGGAAACTTTGGAAACTTTGTAAAGTTGTTGCAAAGTTCTTGAACCCACAGCCAAAGCACTACCCAGAAAATCAGGCTAGCAAGAGTGGGACAATCGCTCCAGAAGACAACCCCACAAAAGTGAAACGACTTGCAGAAATCCAAAAAAACAACAACAGTAGTATACCCACAGCATGGCCAACCATCAGCAGTGACTGCACCCACTTTATCATTATGCCACCCAAGCAGTGCACAAAAATGCAGGCTAGCAAGGGACATTCACTCAAGAAGAATACAACACCCACTGCAAAACAATCTGCAACTGTGTGGAGAAATAAACTCCTGCTGTCATCACCTCCCACCTCTCTGTGTTGGCAACATTGTGTCCTTGCCGGCCTGATTAGTTTGTCAGCTGTCCTGTCTGTATGCTTGGTTTCTGCAGCTGTGCTGGGTCCGCACCCCACGCCTCGCTTGTTTGCTATGCCTTGTTGTGGCCTGTGGCCTTATCGCTTGGCCTTGGGGCTCCCCTGCGTCCCCTCCCACCCCTCCAGGTAATGTGGGCCCCCCTTTCCGTGGTGTCAGTCCCCCTGGCTTGCTGGACCATGTCTGGCTGCACTTCCACTGGGTTCTCGGCTCCCATGGGGCCCCCCATACATGGACCTTCCACGAGACCATGGCCCTGTGCGACCTGTGGTATACCCCGGCCATGCAATTGCTCCTGGGCTGCCCGGACAGCCTTCCGGGTGCCTATGCGAGCCTGAGCTCTGGTCTTCATTACTTTGGCTATGAGGCGAGTGCCCGCGACTGCCGGCTGCATGCTGAGACGCTGGGACTGGTTCCCTTTCCTGATGGGTGCATTCCGGAGATGAGGTGCTCGTATGTGGGGTGGTCTGCAGCAGAGACCGTGTCCGCCCTCTCCGTGTGCAGCCTGGCCACCTACACGGTCTGTCTGGCAGAAGGGGACCCTGCCTTGGCCGTGTCCTACTTTTACTGTGTTCACAGGGCCTGTGGGTGCCAGCGCTCTCGTGGGGCAGTCTATCACCGGCTATTGGAGCTCGGTCAATTTCCGTGGCCCCCCGCTGCTCTCTTCTGCAAGTTGGAGCCCACTGCAGCGGAACTGGTGGTGCTGTCAGTTGTGTGGTTCCGTTTTGATGTGCAGTTGAGGCTCTCCATGCAAGATCCATTTGAGGCATACTACCTGGTCGCCCACCACATGTCCGTGCTGGGGTACCACCGGGGCATGCTTCATTGGCCTCTGGACTGCACCTCCCGGCTACCTCCCGGGGGCGAAGGTTTGTGCCTTTGGACCGGTTGCATGGCTCCAGCTCTCCTGCCTCCCCTCCATGGCACCCTTGCCGGGGCTTGGGGTCCATGTGTGCCTCCTGGACCGTGGCTGGGCCGTTGCCTGTTCTGTGTGGCCTCCCTCTGTGCCTGTACCCTGACCTTTTGTGGTCTCCGAATTCTGAGACTGACTGTGTAGCTGTGAGGGTGCCCGTGCAGGCTGTGCTGTTGTTGGGGGTCTGACTGCCATTCCCTGTGCCCGACCCTGCCCCTAGGGCATTCCCCCCTTCCCTGTCCTGCTGCCCCCCGCTTCCCCCTGTGCTGTGCATGTTGTCTGTCCCACTGTGTCCCCCATTCCCTTCCTTTCCCATATTGGTGTGTATGGGCCCAGGCATGTGTTTGTGCTGTGTGTTCCACTGTGCCCCCATTGTCTCTTCTGCCTGTTGTGTGTGGTACCTTGGAGGCTCTCCTCCCTCTTCCACATCCCTTTCCATTTCCCTTGTGTGGGCGTTCCCTTTTGGTGCTTTTGGCTTCGTTTGCCCTCCGCCGGCCATGTCTGTGTCCCACCCCTCCCCGGTGCCTTCTGGTTGTTTTGACCACAGCCGGGGATCGGCATCACATCTGTTGCACTGCCCCGGACTGTGGTCTGGCAGCCCAATTCCCTGCCATGGTTCCGATCCCATCATGTCTATTCGGGGCTCTCCTTGACCACAGGGGGTGGTTGTTCGGTTCCCCACTGCTGGGAATCCACTGTGGTGAATCAGGACCACGTAATGTCTGAAAACACCCATAGAAACTCAGCTAGTATATAGACATCTTGTATTCAAAAACAGTGTTTATAATGATATTAATATTATATCTAGTTTACAAAAACAATCAAGTGGCTTTTTATTTGTAAAGCAAATTTAACACCGGGATGCTATACAAGTAAGCAATAAGCATTAACATTGTCTAGAATTTTTTTCCTATATTCCCTCTCCAAATTTGCCATGTCTCGCTAAAGGGTAAACAGACACAGACATAATGCTAACTACATTTTATCACCATTTTAACATTTGTTATGCATGTTGCAGGGCTGTATTGGTGCCCTATGCATCCCTGCAACATGTATAAGAAATGTTAAAGTGGTGTTAAAATGGAGGTGCAGAGTTAGCTTTATGTCTGTTTTTATGTCACTCTCTATAACTTCAATGCATCTGATACATATTTTATTTTGTCTAAGATGCATCTTCTTTAGAGATCATGAAACCTGTTGTCTTTTGCACATTCCCAACTTGCATTCCTTTTAATTTATCTCCTGCACAAATGCTTTTCCCTGGAGGCAACCAGGAAAGACGTGTCCAATGCTTAATGAATGCCTTTCTCTCTTCACTTTTTTTTATGCTGGAATTTGATTCCATGCAGGAGTGACAAAGGGCTTCAGCACTGAAAGTGGGACTGTCCTGGCTGAATTGGTACTGCTGGGAGAATTACAGACCCAAACCCAAAACCATTATAGAACAAAAAGCCATATTTTACTTCTGAATACTACCAAGTCCTGGAGATCTTCAAAATTCCAAATTGCTAATAGCTTTCATATTTACAATGAGCCAAATTAAAACCCCAGTCCAAACACTTAGGCATGTGTGTATTTTTAAGCATGAGTAGCCCCACTGAAGTGAACAACAGGCTACTTACATGCTTAAAAATAAGCAAAAAAGTCTAAGTAGCAAATATAATCAAGCAAATACAAGTCTAAAACTACCGATGTGCATACTGCTAAAATCCATGTAAATCTAACTGGAATGATTTTTGACAGATCCTTATAATAGTTAAATCACTAGAGTCACAACCAATTTTTTTTTTTTTTTTCATAATTTAGAAAAATAGCTTTTAATTACTTTCAAATTAGATACCTTATATCCCAAACATACAGGAAATGCACATATATTTATAAAGCCTTGAGGTTGTTCTGACTTTGCCAGTTACAAGGGAAACTTTATCCAAGCAAAAGCTGACGTGCTTTAAAATGTAAAATGTGTTTGCTTTCACATGAGTAAGCAGCCTGCAGCTAAAACCAAGCCATGGAATGGACAGAGAATGGAGAATTTTCAAGCTCTCTTTACAAAAGTCTCTATTCCTACCTACCACATTTTGCTATAGGGAAATACTCTAAAAAAAAAATTACTGACTTTTGTGGAAACCATAACAATCCAATAACGAGGAGCCTGGCTTTCTGATTTAAAAAGCAGCTATTATTTGCAGCAACAAGTACAATGAGGACTAGGGATTGGTGAACAGAATGCAGTTCGGATGTTTGGTCATTCGGTTTGAAACCCGAGTTCGGGGTCGATGGTTCGTTTCAGCTGAGTTTGGTTTGGCCAAACTTGGACGAACATTCAAAAATAGTGAAATCGAAACCAAAATGAAATCGAAACTGGAACCTAATTTTCGGCCCTGGAAAGACGTTTTTCCTGCCTCCGAACTCATCCAAACTCATTCAAACATAACCGAACTGTTCGGTCGTTCGAGAGTTCGGTTCGGACGTTCAGTTTGGACGTCCGAACAGACCGAGTTTGATCCAAACTCCGAACTGCGTTTGCACATCCCTAATGAGGACTAAGCTAAACACTTTAATCAGAAAATGCATAAAACCAAGAAAAAGACGTTGGTCTCTGTTGATTCAAATAAAACATCTATCTAATTGGTGGTTTCTACAAAGCCAAACTGAATGCAGCAAAGAGATATAAGCAGTGAGTGTGGAAACCTATAACATGGGTAGCTCAGCCACCGAGGAAGGAGGTCTTCCAACACAACTTTGAAAAGCCAGAAAGAGCAAAAAAGGCAGCCATAAAAGGTGAAATTAAAGGGGGAAACAGATTCTGAATTACAAATCATAGGAAATAAAAGTCAGGAAGAAGCAAAATGGCTATTTTTAAAAATATTTTTTTTCCCTGTTGTGCTTTGTATGCATTGTTCATGCACTGAATTTCAAATGATCATCAGATTCAGAAACCTCAAACCAGACAAATCTGAAGAGTTTGGGATGTATTTTACTAAGTTATTTTTTTTAAAAAAATTATTTGTTTCTCGGCTTGGTGTAAAATAAGCCATTTGCTCAGATTTGTTCAAAGTTAAACCCAGGCTAAGCCAACACCACCACCACCAGAGGTGAGGTCCAGCTCCAGAACTTGCATCAGGATTAAAAATATAACACACTTATCCCTGCAGATGTTTGGATTCAGAGTTTTTAATCAAGATGTTATCAAGAGGTAAAGGGGTATGTTTAGCCTGGTGAATAGGAGACTAAGGGGAAATATGATAGCAGTCTACACAAATCTAAAGGTTGCTGCCAAGAAGATGGCAAGAAACCATTTTGCATTGCTATAGAGGGCAGGACAAGAAATAAAGAGCTCCAGTTGCAGGGAGGTAGACTTTTGTTAAATATCAAGAAAAACTAACAGTAAGAGCTGTGCAACAATGGGACAAGTTGCCTAGAGGGTTATAGGCTCTCCATCACTGGACAACAGACAATTCAATTTATTATTATAAATGCATGTCTCGTCAAGTATTATTCAAGACAATAAACTACAAAAAGAAAGACAGGTACATAAACTAGAAAAGAAAAATCTATAAAAGCAACAAAATCATTAAAGAAAATAACAACTTTTAAATACCAGAATATAATAAAAATAATACAAAAGGTGATTAAAAACAGACATCAGACAACAGGTAAACGTAATATTATATTATTAATTATTATTATTATTATTAATAATTATTATTATTATAAGTTTTTATATAGCACCAGCGATGTACCTGGTGCTTTACAGAGAATACGATAGACACGGTCCCTGTCCAAGAGTTTACAATCTAAAGATACATAACTTGGACCTGACCTGTTCAATATTAAAAGCAAACGAACTCCATCTCTGGAGGTTGTCAAAAAAAGTTGCATCTGTTGGGGATGTTGTAGCTGTCATCCTGCATCCTAGAAAGGTATTGGACGAGATGATCATAAAGATCCCTTCCAACTCTAAGGCCATTTTTACATGGACAGAGGTGGGTGGGGGATGGGTGTTTGGCTGCGGTGGGTGGAGGTAGGTGTGTGTCTGTGTAAATGGGCACACACCCACCTCCACCCATCTCCATCCACAAAGCCTTCTGCGGTTTTCCGGAGGGCTCCGTGGGTGGAGATAGGTGTGCGATGGGTGGAGGTGGGTGTTGCGTGGGAGCGTGCCTGCACGCACCCCCACCCATCCTGCTCGGTGTTCACAGGGGTGAATACCAAGCTGACACCCCACCCACTGCTGACCGTTTATTATATTTATTTATTTATTTTCTTGATTTATACCCTGCCCCTCCTGAGAACTGCTTGGGGCAGCTGGACATTTACATGGACACCTATCCCCAACACCCACCCAAACAACGAGTTGGGGGGAGGTCATCTGTGTAAAAACAGCTAAGACTGTATGATTCTAACACCACTTTTAGACGAGGTGCTGAAAAGCTCCTCCTGAAGCCGTGCTGCCAGAAGTGACGTGCTCCCCGTTGCCAACAATGGCGGTGGCTGGAGACGTGCCACTTTGCAGAGGCGCATTCTAGAGACCTCAATTTTCAGATCTCTAGAATGTGCTTCTGCAAAGCACAGTGTCTACAGCCGCCGCCATTGGCGGCAATGGGGAGCACATCACTGCCGGCAGCGCGGCGCAGCTTCTCTCTTAACGCGCAGCTCAGGAGGAGCTTTTCAGCGCCTTGTCTAAAAATGGCCTTAGACCTAAGACCAAAGACGATTACACAAATATCATCATCTTATTAGACTGAAGATTTGCTCACCACCATTTGCTCACCACCATGTGAAGATTTGCTGACCCCACCATTAGTTACCATGGCAGCCAGCTATTGAAATGCAAACAAGCTCCTAATAGTTTCTAATAGCTCAGGCTCTTGAAATGCAAACACCTTTCTGCCTGTGAGTTATCACCCACTTTATCTTTGTTTGCTTATGAATTGTTATCCTATTATTAGTCTGAAGGGGTCATTTTGACCCCACTATACATGTTATAGGGCACCCATAGGGCAACACTGAAGCCGTGCAACATGTATAGTGGGTAGGTACGGAGATTGTCTTTTGTGAAAATGCCCTAAGTCTTATAACATGCATGTAATGTAACTTTACCGTATTAAAAACAATGTAGACATTTGGTAAAGTTTACTTCACTCTTCTAGTGAAAGTGTTTAAAAGCTAACTTAAAATTCAACTTTGTTTTTAAAATAATATAATTTTAAAATTATATTACTGGAGTGAAAAACATCAAAAATAGAAAATAAAAAAAACAGACAAAGGGTTTCCCTCCCAGTAGTTCCTTTTTTATATGCTATTGCCTTATCCCTGGTGTTTTGGGTTTACTTTAATGACATCAATCTCAAATTGTTGACAAGGGCACAATTTTGAGTTCATATAATCTTAAAATTATGAGATGAAAACAGGATTCTACAGGACAGTTTTCTTCTGGAATCTTTCTAGTGCTCTAAAAGCTAGAAGTCTCAATGGTACTTAGCAAATCATTAAAGAGTCCATAAACAGGAGACCAGGCTGTCCCTAATACTTGTCACACAAGTTCAAGGAACCTTCACCACTGGTCATGTTTGTCATCACATCATTCAACAAAATGTGTAGTGTTCTAGATCCGAGGGACCAGTTTTCCCCTAAGAAATTACAAGCAGCATTTACATTTACAGAATACATAAGACCCACCAGGATTCATGGACCTGTGGCTAGAGCAAAGACTATTCTAAATTACTTTAAGCACTGAGTATCATATGTTCTATGACGCATTTACCATATTAGCTCCATATAATCTGCATTACATTATCTAACAAATATAGTTGTGCTAGGCAAGAACAGCTCTAAGTCTAACTTTACTAGATGTTGTTAATTATAAGAAAATTTGTAAAACTAATTGAATGCAGCTGTTGAATGATTTTCTTTTCAAATGCTAAATTAAATAGGAAAAGGGGGGGGGATTATTTAAGAAAGCATGAGGGATTTTACTGAAAACATTCTAGAAAGGTTGGTAGCTCTTTCCAAATCAAGTGAACAATGTGTACACATACACAGTGGAGGCTGATGGGTTTTGAGGTTGGTGGGGCAGTAAGGCTGGTGAGCCTAGGAGCAGAGCCTAGCCTAGGGATGGAATCAGGGCAATGGTAGGCAGAGCCAGGGCATAAACCAGCAGCAAGGATTTCCCAGGGTTAACATTGTCCAGGATGTAATCCTGGATGGGGATGTGGACCTCGCATGTATCACGGAGACCTGGCTGGATGAGCTGGCCGGTCCAACTTTGGCAGATCTTGTTCCGGCCGGGTATGCCGTGCAGCATCAGCTCCGCACAGGTGGCCAGGGTGGAGGTGTAGCGATTATTTTTAGAGAGGATGGGCCTGTTAGGAGGTATCCAGTTCAGGAGATTGAAGGTATTGAGGCCCTTCACATGCTGTTCGATTTGGCTAGGGGTGCTGCTGGTATACTGGGCTCCTTCTTGTCCAGCGGCATCCCTGGCTGCTCTAGCAGAGATGGCCTCGGAGGTGGTACTGGGCTCCTCTAGGACTTTGGTCCTGGGGGACTTCAATGTCCATACCAATGCCGGCCTTGTCGGGCCGGAGCGAGAATTCATGGTCGCCATGGCAACCATGGATTTGTCCCAGGGGGTTATCTGCCCGACCCACATGGGGGGGCATACCCTCGACCTGATCTTCAGTTCTGGCCATGAGGTGGGGGGTCCGGTTGTGGGGGAGGTTACAGCAGTGCCCTTGTCATGGACGGACCATTATCTCCTTCAGGTTAACTCTCCACACACACCCCTCAGAAGGAGGTAGGACTAGTTAGGATGGTCTGCCCTCGATGGCTGATGGAACCTCAACAGTTCCAGGAAGTCCTGCGGGAATTAACCTTGGACCTGGATGGTCACTCTGTCGATGAGCTGGTCCAGTCTTGGAACATCTTGCTGGAGGAGGCCATTGACAGGGTGGCTCCGAGACGCCCTCTGCCTCGGTCTCGTCACCACAAGGCCCCTTGGTTTACTGAGGGGCTGCGGTGTATGAAGCAAGCAGGCAGGAGGCTGGAGCGACGCTGGCGGCATACTCGCTCTGACTCCGACCGACTTCCCCATAGGGCCCATTTGCGGACCTATGTTGAGGCTGTGAGGACAGCAAGGAGGGAGTTCCTTGCTGTCCTCATAGCGTCCGTGAAATCACATCCAGCGGAGCTGTTTTGGTTGGTGAGGGGGTTGGTTAGTCCAGCCTCACTCCACCTGGACGGGGGTATGTCCCAGGCCCGCTGTGAGGAATTTGTCAGCTACTTCGCGGACAAGATCGCTCGGATTCA
>QEPC01004745.1:590956-601692 GCA_003113815.1 Sphenodon punctatus
GGACCCAGACCCTGCTATCTCGGTCCCAGTGTTTGGAGGTCATGGCGGAATGGATGTGGCAGAGCAGACTGAAGCTCAACCCCGATAAGACGGAGGTGATGGTGGTGGCTGGTGGGGAGAGTGAGGGAGGTGTCGGCCCCCCTTATTGAGGGGGTTCTCCCTCCTATAGCTCAACAGGTCCAGAGTCTGGGGGTGGAGTTGGACGTGGATCTCCGCCTAGGGCGGCAGGTGGAGGCGGTTGCTAAGGCGGCCTTTCGCCAGTTGTGTCTGGTGTGGAGCCCAGACCATTCGTCTCCAGCCCAGACCTGGCCTCCCTCGTCCATGCCTACTGTAACGCGCTCTATGTGGGGCTTTCCTTGTGCCTGGTTCGGAGGCTGCAGCTAGTGCAGAATGCGGCGGCCCGTCTCCTTTCGGGGACAGGTCGCCAGGAGCACATAACACCAATGCTCCAGGCTCTGCACTGACTGCCAATAGCATGCCGAGCCAGGTTCAAGGTGCTGGTATTGGTTTATAAAGCCCTTCACAATCTCGGCCCCTCATACCTCAGGGACCGCCTCACCCTCCGCGCCCCGGAGTGGCTCCTTCGGTCTGCTGGGGGTGCCTTTTTGGAGGTCCCACGCATTAAGCAGGGGGCCACAATGGAGAGGGCATTCTCAGTGGCCGGGCCGCACTTCTGGAACTCCCTACTGGAGGCGGCCCATCTGGTCCCAAGCTTGTTGGTATTTTGGTGAAAATGCTGTTCGCCCAGGTCTTCAGGGGGGTGGGGGGGTAGGTGATTTATCTCCCTTATCCGAAATGGTTTTATATCCCAGACCCTGTTTATTTTATGTTTTGAATATTTTTGGAAAGTTTTATGTGTTTTAAACTGTTTTATATTGTTGTTTTATGACTGTAAGCTGCCCCGAGCTGTGTGCAAGAGGGGTGGGGTAGAAATGTAATAATAAAATAAATAAATATAAACATTGGATGGACATTACTTAATGCTGGGAACGCTGCTGTGTGAAGCAGCACTGCCACCGGGGAATAGAGAACCCTCTTACTGGGGTCCTGTACACTCTCTTTCCCACAAATAAAGAAGCAGACTGTTCTTTTTACACCAGATGAAGGACTGGAACAAAACACAGTTTGCATTCACACATCAAGCTTTTTAAAAAGCCCCAAAACACAGGCACAGACCACACTCCAAACAACAACAAAAAATAACTTTATTTATATAGGCCCCCCTCCCTCCAGGACATAGAACCCTTCAGAGAAACATTAAAGTGCAGTAAACTAACAACCACTCAGTTTTAAACCAAACTAAAACAGTTAAAAGGGCAGGAACAAAAATATGAACAACTTGAACCAGCAGACCATGGGACTCAAAGCTATAAAGGGCTTTTCAGGGGTTAACGCTTGTAATGGATGTGTGCCCTATGCTCTTTTTGTGCAGCAAATAGTTTAAATTGTCCTATGATTAAAGTCTGGGGTTTCTTTAATCATCCGCTTTTCTATGGAGAGCATTGCTAATGCATTAAGTCTTTCCTCTGACACTGTGTTTCTGAGGAAAGTTTTTATTCTTTGGAGAGTGGAGAATGATAGCTCAGATTCTACTGTTGTCATTGGAGTGGTCACAACAATTCACAGCAATTTCACTGTGTCTGCAAAGCAAATTTGTAGATTCTTGTCCAGAAGCATGTGCAGCAATGTTGAAGCAACCTTCATTTTTCATACAAGATGGAAAGCTCGGTCCTCAGTCTCTCTTTCTTAAGCACTGGGTAGGCTTCCACTGCCTCAGTTAATGCTTGCTCAGGAAAGGTCCGCTGATGTGCTTCAAACAAAGTCCCCTGTAATAACGTTGCACTCACCAGGTGTTTAGTAAATGCAAAACATTCTCTGGAATGTGAAATTATGATGTCGCCTACTTCAACTGCAACTTGATCCAAGGCATCTATGTTTCTGTCTCTGGGGAGTCGAGACTGTTCCGGTAACTCAGATCATAGGTCTTTAATGGAGTCTCTGACTCTATTGATGCTCCTAATAAAATCCGATGTAGATCTCCGAATTGCTACCAAGTCAATGCCTCTTTGCTGAAGTTCACTAAAGAGGATATCCACATGAGGCATTATTCTGGGGAACAAGAAATACAGGAACTCCCCATATTTTTCCAGCATCTGAATAAATCCCCTGGCCTCATGAACAGCACTGGTATCGTAATTCCAAGATCTTATTTCCTGGAAACATTCAATGAGAGCTTCTCGATGCTCAAAGACCACATTCACTGTCCGGATGTTGAAGTTCCAAAATGTTGCAACTGTTCTGGGGAGCCTCTTTTTTACCACTGCGTCCAGAACTTCAGTCCTTTTTGGAGAACGTGAGAAGAAAGATGGGAAGCCAGACAGATCTGTGAAAAATACCTTCACTGCCTTTATTTGGGACACTGCTTGCTGCATTACCAAGTTTAATTGATGGGCATAACAATGAACATAATGGGCATTTGGGTATTTATCCCGGATCTTCTTTTGGACTCCCGCATGCTGACTACGCATCATGCTCGCACCATCATAAATTTGTGCTATGAGTTTCTGCTTGTCCACCTCCTCTGTAAAAACAACATCTAGTTGCTGAAGTAAAGCTGCAGCAACTATTTCAGCACGAGAGTCTGGCAACTGTGTGACTCCATAGAAGCATTCAACAGTTGAGTCATCACCACCAATGTACCGGTAATTCAGTACACTTTGGGTGTGTGTAGCCACATCTGTGGTGTCATCGGCCTGGATGGCCACAAATTCAGTGGTTTTTAACTGCTGAATAATGAAATCCCTAGCTACTGAAAGCATACAGTAAAGTAGTTCATTTTGAATGGTTTTCGAAAGGCCCCTGAAGACAGTCGCACTCTGTAAGTGCTTTTCCATCGCACAATCAATAGTAGCGACCAAGTTGACCAGGCCCCGAAACACCCCTGGATTCAAAGATTCCTCAGTTTCATTGTGCCCTCGAAGTGCTAACTCAAAAGCTCCACAAAACCATATACAATCAATTATTTTCCCAAGGATGTACCGGTTGTGTTCAACTTCATGGTTATGCTTTTGTACAGACAGATGGTAGCCTTCACCTATTTGTTCTGGGATGTTTGTGGTGCCCAACAATGCCAACTTTAGGCAGTTCTCAGTGTGAGTTTTGCATTCTTCATGCTTCTTGGCCTTTTCACCAAGATGCTTCATGTCTGTCACTCCTTTCTGTGTCCATAGCTTTTCACCTCCAAACAATAAATAGGGAAAGCAGAACAATGCATTTCTGGTAGCACAGCCGCATAGCCAGTCCTTTCGCTCATACCATGCTCTGCTAAACCTCCATGTATAGACTTTGCCGTTCTCATGTGCAGCTTGCTCGATACGTAGATCAGGACGATCAGGTCCCAGCTCCTTCACATAACACTTGTCAGTCATATCCAATCTTGAAAACGGGGTTCTGAGGAGTGCATCTAAGGTGTTCATTTTCGGTATCTGTCCTTGCTGCTTTTGTCCTGTAAAATAAATATTCACATCACAAGTACAGAAAGGGCACAATGCAGAGAGCTCCAAGAGGCCATGTCAAAGTATGAATGAATCAAGCAATAAAACCAACGGGGCTGAAGGACAACAGTACAAAAAAATATCTAGCCATAGATTTCTTTTAAATCAAGTTTAAAAAAAGAAAAGGAAAACGCTATCCCTTAAAGCCTGCAAGACACTGCCATGCAAAGCCAAGACTGTGCGAGTTGGATAATTTTATCGCAGATCTTTTTAGAAAATTGGATTTTACATGTTTATAGTTATATGTAATATAACCGTGCGTGGGATTCAACCCCCAAACCACAAATTTCATTCACATCGAGCTTTAAAAAAGCCCCAAAACACAGGCACCTGCCCTTGTAAAGCACCCCAGTCACTCTGAGTCCAGTAGTTCAGGATACTGAGGAGGAGGAGGAGGGCTGACATGCATTATACATAACCATGCAAGATTGGTCCCATTACAACCACAGATTGAAACCCACAAATGAAATCACCATTTTTTTTTCACCAGATGAAGGATTGGAACAAGACACACAGTTTGCATTCACACTGACCTTTAAAAAAAGCCCCCAAACACAGGCACAGACCACACTCTGAACAACAACAAAAAACAACTTTATTTACATAGGCCCCCCTTCATTCCAGTAAGATACAGAACCCTTCAGAGAAACATTAAAGTGCAGTAAAATAAAAACTAACCCATTTTAAACCAAATTTAAACAGTTAAAAGGGCAGGATTTCAAAACCTCAATTTTAACATGAGCATCACATTTCCAGCATTTCAAAAACACCTGAAATCGCAGAACTAACCAGTTAAATCTCAGGATTTTAAAACCTCAGTTTTAACACAAGCATCACATTTCCAGCATTTCGAAAACTCCTGAAATCACAGGACTAACCAGTTAAATCTCAGGATTTCAAAACCTCAATTTTAACACGAGGATCACATTTCCAGAATTTCAAAAACACCTATAAATCGCAAATCACAGGGGGCACCGGGATTTGGGGGAAACAGGGTGGGACTCTTGGCTCTCTTGGTTTCCCAAGTCTGAGCTTTTGGAGAAGGGCAGTACTTGCTGCTCCCAGGTTCGATGAAGCGCTGGAGATCTTGTGTCTGGGATTTTATTGGGGAGAGGTGCTTTGTGAAGTAGTGTTCTAAGGGCACAGTGACATAGAAGCGATTGGTTCTTGATTCTGGGGTTCATCACAGTGCTTTGTGTGAGTGTCTGTGAGGTGGGGAAGCAGCTAGCCATCTGCTTCACTGCCCCTGCCCTTAAGTATTCTCACCCTCCAATGAGTGTATGTATTGGGGGGGGACCCCAATCCCATTCCCTGTTTCAGAAGGGACTTCTGTATGAGTTTAAAAAAAAAAAAAAATAAACAAAAAGAAACTGACTCACAGGACATTAAATACTAATTCTCACTCACCCTCTGCTGCGTGTGCATTGGGGGAATTTGTATTTAATGCCCCATGATTCACATTTAAAAAAACAAAAAAAACAAACCCATACAGAAGTCCCTTCTGTAACAGGAAATGGGATTAGGGTCTCCCCCAATACACGCACACAGTGGAGGGTGACAATACTTCAGGGCAGGGGCAGTGAAGCAGATGGCTAGCTGCTTCCCCACCTCACAGACACTCACACAAAGCACTACTTCACAAAGCACCTCTCAAAGCACTTCACAAAGCACCTCTCCCCAATAAAATCCCAGACCCAGACATGACTTATGAGACATTCAGTGCTTAACTGAAATGACTCCTGGGATTTAGGGTGCTTTTGCTTTCTGCGTTTCCATCCTGATTCCTGGATGACTGCTAGTTGACTCCTGCACTCATCCACCCACCCACCCTGCAGTAGTCCACTAGCAGTCATCCAGGAATCAGGATGGAAACGCATAAACTAAGCAAAAGCACCCTAAATGCCAGGAGTCCAGGACTCCAGTTTTAGCACTCCAGGCCAGGCCACAAGTACAAAATAAATAAAACCATCATCTACCTTAGAAAAACTTGCTGCCTGGAGTTGGCGCCTGTACACACTGCCTGTAAGTCCTAGCCGGTGGCTAGGTTTGCTTCCAGGAAGTTCCAGCCACTTCCCAGTTGTTTAGCCTGCTGAGGCTGCCTGGTTGGCTCCCAGTTCCCTCTCTGAGTCTCCCCCATCCCCTCATCACTCTCTCACACACAGAAAGTTACACAGTGAGTGAAGATCCCCCCTTCCCCACGTTTTTCTGTGTCTAGCCACTGATTGGCCAGGGCTGTTAGCTATGGAGCCCCAAATGGTGTTTTTTTTTTCTGGAGGATTCCTAAAGGAATCCTCAAGTGCCTCCTCCCTGCCCACCCCAAAAATACAAGTGAGAATGCATGAGATACTAAGAAAAAGAGTTCTAAGACCATCGCCCTAGTTTCTCGCACATGCTCAGTTGCCTAACCTTGCTAACTCTGGGACCCCCCTCCTTCCACGTGGGCCGGCCAGCAGGGCCCTGATTCCTACCTGATCTTTGACTCCGAGTCTGCACGTGCACCCTCCTCCTTGCTGCTCGCTCCAATGCTCCGCTTGCCGCCGCTCCCCAACACACGTGGAGGTCTGCTCTACTGCGTCTGCGCACGCAGTCAGTTGCTTGCTGCTGCCTGGGACTTGGGACTGGGAGGTCCTCCCCCAGTCTGCTGCCTCTGGCCCGCCCACCATGCGCTTTGCCTGGGGCTGTGCTGTGTGCACTGTGTGCTGCTGCGCATGCGCCTGGCCCCTGGAAGGTTTCCCACGCCTAAACTTTTTCAGTCAGCGTGAAAAGCAGCTTAGTGGGGGAAGCCTAAGCACCGGTAGCGCATGTGTGAGCCGCACTGTGATGATCCTTATCAGTCAGGATTCCCCAAGCAGAGCCGCTACCGCTGCTGCATCAGAAGCTGAGAGGAAAGATCAGATGACAGATCAGGTAAGTCAACTGCGCCGCTCGGACCTAGCCGCAAAGCCTCCCCTCCTCCCCCCGCCCGAAAAGTAAGAGACGGAGGGGGGGGGAATTTTCAAAAATAAATAATTCCCCCCAACACCACAGGGCAGCAGTGGCAGCCCAGCCAGGGCTTGTGAGGCACCGCCCGACAGCCCTGAACTACCAGCCACCACTGCACATACACAACAAATCTACGTGATGAAAAATGTCACAGTTGTAGCCATCATTTCCTCTTTCCATAATAAGTGAAGGTACTCTTCCCAATTCCCAAAACATCAGTAGAGGAGAGGCCCTTATATTAGTGCATAGAACCCCTACTGATAAAGTAGAAAAAATGTGAAAACAAGAGACAAAGAAGTTGCCTTAATAGTGTTGACAAAAAACAGTAATAAAAAATTCTGAGTTCACAATTTGAACCTGGGAACATAAGAAGTAGTAGTTTATTAAATGAACCAGCCAACTGGCCATGTCATACAGAAAATAGTAACAGTATCCCATCGATATACATCAACATTCACAGCAGAAACAAAAAATATTTGCTTCATTCCAGTAATTATCTACTTAGCCGATTGTACTCTTGTTTTGGCCGCAGACACTGGAAAGGCGGCAACAGCCCATGTCACACAATCCCTAGCATCTGTCAGTAAAAAGTTTAACAATCGAGTGGGTGCCCTCAGTGCCGGATTGGTGATCTGAAGAGTTTGAAACAGCTGGACATAAGGTTGTGCATACATTAGGCAAAATAGCAAATAATGTGGTCAAGCCTCTATTTCACCCTGCCCACAAATACAAAACCTGTTACGATAACTAATCCTTGCAAAGCAACCATTTTGCATTGTAGTTTTCATTGATTGCACACGCAGATAAAAAATAAATAAAACTTTTCTATGCAGAGGCGAGGCCAAAGAAGAATTGGCACGGGGACTGTTGTGGCCTGGCATCCCCATACTGGATCCAAGGGGAAGAACCTGAAGCGGCTGCCAGATTCCTTGAAACCTGGATATCCAGGTCATCAATTCTTCTCTTTACAAGCCTCTTGGTCTTTGTCAAGGGAAAGTTGGCCATAAATTCCCACAAGAACCCAATGCCTTTAAAATTATAAATTACATGTCCATTCCAGGAAGAGGAGCAATGATGGACCATGGCTAGTTTCTCTTTTCACAATTGTAAGGGAAGCAGGAGGAGAGTGCAAAATCTTCAATCAGAATGAAAGAAATAACCATATATTTCTGGAGGTAACTGATTTAGCCCCCACCTCCAAACATAACACAGAGACCGTCGTCCCTGGAGGAGCATGCAAGATCTTTCTTAGCCAAATGTTCTGGATGGCTTCCAAACAGGGATGCACAACTCTCTTTTCCCTCCCCAGATCTGGGCCCCATAGCAGAGTTGGCATATTACCTTAGCTTGGAATACTTTATGGACTGGATAGACCAGTTCACCTCCAGTGGTATAAAAAAAACTACACAAGACGGTGCATGGAACTAGATGCAATCTGTCTGGAATGGGCCACCTGCAACCCTCAGGGAGAATACCAGCCCCAAATATTTAAAAAATTTCACCTGTTCTAACTTATGATCATTCAGCCACAAGGTGTGTTTCCTGGAAAATGGGGCAAACATCATAACTTTGCTTTTCCCATAGTTGATGACCAGTTCCTCAGAAGTACAAAGTTCCCCCAAAATTGCCAGCAGACACTTCAACCCTAAATGGGAGGTGGAAAGCAAAATTGTGTCATCTGCATACTGAAGAATGGAAATTTTCCTACCTGAAAGTTTAGGGTCCATGTGTTCTTCCTTGCTTCTAACCTGCTTGATTAATCTGTTAACATAAATATTAAAAAGGGGCAGAGCAAGAAGACAGTCCTGTCTGACACCCGGAGTTACTGGAATTTGCCCTGAGAGGGTCCCTCACTAATCAAGGCAGACTCGAAGGTTTGTACGCAAGTATATGGAACGAATAAGTGCAAGAAGTCTCTGGTCAACACGAAGTGCTTCCAACTTGGACCATAGCCTATTCCTATTAATCAAATCAAACACTGCAGAAAAAAATAATCAATAAATGTTGCAAAAAGCTTCTGCTTCTTTGATCTATATTTTTCAACCAGATGAGAAAGGACAAAACAATTATCCATAGTTGATTTTCTCCTCACAGAACCCCACCTGCTCATCTGCTATGATGTTCTCTTCAATAATCCATTGTTTCAATAGTTTGAGTAACAAACCAGAGTATAATTTTGCAACAATGCACAGCACACTTATCGGTTGACAGTTACCAGGATCATTTCTAGCACCTTTCTTGTATTTCCAGGCAGCTGGAATTGTCCCGGTGTTATTAATTAATGTGAATAGATTAGTCCACCAGTCCGGGAATGGTTTATAAACCTCCCCAGGGATCTAGCCTAAGCCAGGAACTTCCTCAGATTTCAAACGGGCAAACAAAACCCAACTTCCATCCTAGTGACAGGTTCCCATTGGGGATCATCTTCCAGATCGATCAAAGAGGAACTAGCACCCTCTAAATTAGATGAATTAAAGATCGAATAGAACTGACTTTTTCACTCCGACTGGGCTATTTTCGGTTCTATTAGCACTGTACCTTCCTCAATGGAGCTGTTAACTATAGCCCAAAATTTCACCACATCCTCGGTCTGTAGGGCCACTTGTAGCAAATCCCATGTCTGCCTTATAAATGCACATTTTTTGGCAATCAGTAGCTTCTTATAAGTCCTACATTGACCATAAAATCTCGTCACCATATCCTCATCCCAGTCTTGTCTAAGACTATGAGCCTTTAAACTAAGTTGATGTTTGGTCTCTACACATTTGGCATCAAACTAACCATTCCTCCCATTAGGCAGGGTAGCCCATCTGGGCATCCTGGTTACCAAGTAGGGCTTAAGTTGATACAGGATTATATTCAGGCCTTCGATGGCCATATCAATGTCATGGGCAGCTAGAAGAGAAGCCCTGTACAAAAGACAGTGCACAGAACTCAGGGCAGGGCATGGGCTATACTATTACCTAAATTAGAGGATCACAAGATCCTCCTTTCACCAAAATGTTTGAGTCTCCACAGGTTCCAGATCTATATTATGCAGATGCTCACCCTGAACATCAATGGTTAGAACCAAAGGGAAGTGATCACTGTCTACCTGTATGCTAATTTCAAAAGAACAAATCTGCTTACAGAGGATGAAGGCAAGGGTAAAATCTATTATACTACCTCCTCTAGAATTATAATAAAATATTATTATTATTATTTATTATTATTATTAATAATAATTTTATTGAATCAGTCGAAGCCATATCAATTTCACAAAAATACAGGTAAGCATACAAAACATTCAAACAACAGTAAAAACTTTTTTAAAAATACTTCCTATTCCTATTAAGAATAAAATTACCCATATTACTACATCAAATAGCTAGAAAGGCGTGTAGATATCTGATAGACTCCTACCTGTCAAGCACAGGATTTTAGACAGATTTTACACACACACACCCCAAAAAATTATCTAATCTCCATATACTCTAAACACATCCACATAGGCTAAGTAGCCTTAGTTTTAACTGCTTGAGATTTAAGATTTATGATGCCTAGCAGATACTTAGTCACTCGTCTAATGTCTCCTTCAGTACTGCCAGAGAGGAGGCACCTTACCATATTGGCAGAGGACCTGTTTAAATGTCCTTCCAGTAAGGGAGCTAGGAATTTATTCCAAAAGACAGAGAAGGATTCGTACTCCAAAAGAATGTGCTGGACAGTGTCCACACAAGTCAGTGCACAGCCACATAATCGTTTGGCAAGTGGTATGCCACGCCAGTGCCCCTCCGTTAGTGCCGAGGGAAATATATTCAACCTAGCCAATAGGGTGGGAATTCCAGTTCTCTCGAGATCCAATATTGCTGGTATTTGGGTGTATCGGCTTCATATCCGATATTTACCTGTACCAGCATACTGGATTTTTAACATTGGCTGCGGTACTGGATTTTTTACACTGCAGCCATTGAAGTCAATAGCTGCAATGTAAAAAATCCAGAACCGCAGCCAACGTTAAAAATCCAGTATGCCGATACCGGTAAATCCAGTACCTGGGAGATCTGATACTGGTACATCTGGTATCCGGTATTCTCCCTGGTGTCCCATTCCTACTAGCCATAGTATAGCTTCTACTGGCCGCCACTCCTAAGTTGTAGTCCAAGTATAGTGCATCCTTTTGAGGTCTAATAGGCAGCCCCATGTAGACATCCAATATTT
>QEPC01004745.1:614252-636497 GCA_003113815.1 Sphenodon punctatus
GGGATGGCGTAGTCAGTGCATAGGGCAGCAGTGGGATGCCCACACATGCGAGATGCAGGGGGTGGGCTTCAAATGAGAGGCTCCTATGCATGGGAGGCAGTCACCCTAGCCCATATGGGACACTCTGGATTTTTCAGGCATGCTCTATTCTTGGCCATGAGTGGCCACTGCGTGGATCATGGGACCACACTTCCCCACACACCAACTTCAAACAAGCAGTTGGACTTGTGAACAGTGGGGGGACATGCGTGGATGCATGTCATTTAAAAACACCGAGGTGGCTGCCTCCGTGGATGGGGCAGCCATGCTGGGAACTGCTCGTTTGAAACGGCCCTTGTATCTCGTGTGCGTGGGCACCCCATTGCCTCTCCACACAGACCACGAACCCCTCCTCCCATGGCACTCATTTAAAAATACCCACTGTTGTCCCTGTCACACTTGTGTACCTTCTGTTCTATTTCACCCTATTGTCTGGAAGGCACCTACCACTGTGGTGACTATCTCTCCTGTTACACAAAAGAAGTCTCCTGTGAGGAGGTCCAGCTGCAGCTTTGCAGCATAGCCAGTGTTGCATCCTGAGGAAGCGTTTAGCTACAGTGCTGTACCATGTGAGTATGTATTGGTGTTTCATAAGCTATCAGCAGTTTCAGCACTGGGTATTGTAGTAGTCCTGTGTCAGGCGGGCCCAGTTGAGCAGTTTCCCTATCACTCCCCTGAGCCTGATTTTGACTCACTTACCCCTCCTTGGCCAGATTCTGTGACAGGGTCCTTTACTGTTTATTTTAGGGTCACCACCTGTACATGTGTGCACACACATGCACACACACACACACACACAGAGCTGCATCCCCTTATACACAGAGGATATACCCCACTGTATTTCCTTGCTTCTCAAATGTTGTAGGTTCCAAACTTTGAAACACAAAACACCCCCCCCACCCAGAAATAAGCATTGAAAGCAGAATACAAATCTGAAATACAAAATTTACCACCGTCCCTTGCACATTCCCAACATAAACAGTGACCTTCCCTGATCTCTAGAAAATTCCCTGTTCCACTCTACCCTTCCTGCCCCATCCTTGACTTCCTTGTGGCTCAGGGTTGTTTGTACATGCACACCCAGCATGAACAGGAAGTACACAGCTGCTGACGGTGGCCTTTGGGGACTGCTTTGTTGCTTGGGTGCTAATGCTTCCTCCTTTCCCTCTCCCATCCCATACTTAAGCAGTCCAGCCTCTCTCCGCCTGGAACTGGAATCTTCCAGTGCCCACTGTGACATGTTTGTTGCCTTTTTTGTGAATAAAATNCAACTGTCCACCAGCCCCCCATGCATGCAACGGTTTCTGAAGTTTCCCAAATAAAAGTCTTGGTCCTAGGAACCTCGGAATTTGGTCTTTCCGAACCAAATACCTTAATATTTGGCAAATTCAAGAGTTTTCCAAAGACTTCCCTACCAGCTTTGTGCACCCCCCACACAACTCTGTTACTCTGTACAAGTCCGGCAAGTGTGGGCTTGTATTTTCCCTCTGAATAGGTCATGAACCATCTTAGCAATAATTGTAGGTTATTCATATGTCTTTCATAAAGCCTCAAACACTTGGTACATACAATTGGCACTCATGATGAGTTGGGAAGAAGGTTCCCAGTGGATTTTTTTTGCGGGGGTTGGGATAGTCAGGGTATTGATAAGTTTTGGTTTGGGGGTGAGTCTGGTATTCTGTTTTTAGTTCTGCTGCAGTGCTGGTCATCTGTGTTGTGGAAATACAAATGGATCAGCATCATATCTGTTAACACCTGTAGTCTCACCCCACCATATTTGTTTGTTTCCCACTGTTGCCTTGTGTAGAGCTGGATTCCTTCCCTTGCTTCCTATAGTCTAGGTCTATAGTTAGTGCCTTGTTTAGTCTGGATCCCTTCTGCTTCTTGCGCCCTGAAGTTCCTGCTTAGTGCCTAGACTCCCTCCTTTGCTTCTTTCTCTTTGGCTTGTTTTTTACTTGTGTCTGTTCTTCTCTTCCTGTTGTGATACCTCTTATAAGCCTTCAGAGATCAAGATCTCTTGCCCATCTGTGTTGTCTTAGCCTCCCTTCATTCTAGTCTCTGCTTATTCTTCACTGGTTGCTTCCTCTCTTCACACAGTGCACCTCTTCCCTATTAAGCCTCATTAGTGCCTCCCCTTAGCCTTATTTCTCTTCTCCTATTGGATTGCATAGGTGTTGCTTTCCCCATCTTTTGTTACACTGAGTGCTTTTAAATGAGACATATCCATGCATGGCCCCCTACTTTCCATGCGTCCAACTACTCGTTTGAAGTTGGTGTGTGGGGAGGCATGCTCACATGACCCACGCAATGGCCACCCATGGCCACCCACGGAGCACTCCTGAAAAATCTGGAGCATCCCATAGAGGTCAGGGGATGTTTTTAAATGGGGGCGGGTGGGATGGCGTAGTCAGTGCATAGGGCAGCAGTGGGATGCCCACACATGCGAGATGCAGGGGGTGGGCTTCAAATGAGAGGCTCCTATGCATGGGAGGCAGTCACCCTAGCCCATATGGGACACTCTGGATTTTTCAGGCGTGCTCTATTCTTGGCCATGAGTGGCCACTGCGTGGATCATGGGACCACACTTCCCCACACACCAACTTCAAACAAGCAGTTGGACTTGTGAACAGTGGGGGGACATGCGTGGATGCATCTCATTTAAAAACACCGAGGTGGCTGCCTCCGTGGATGGGGCAGCCATGCTGGGAACTGCTCGTTTGAAACGGCCCTTGTATCTCGTGTGCGTGGGCACCCCATTGCCTCTCCACACAGACCACGAACCCCTCCTCCCATGGCACTCATTTAAAAATACCCACTGTTGTCCCTGTCACACTTGTGTACCTTCTGTTCTATTTCACTCTATTGTCTGGAAGGCACCTACCACTGTGGGGACTATCTCTCCTGTTACACAAAAGAAGTCTCCTGTGAGGAGGTCCAGCTGCAGCTTTGCAGCATAGCCAGTGTTGCATCCTGAGGAAGCGTTTAGCTACAGTGCTGTACCATGTGAGTATGTATTGGTGTTTCATAAGCTATCAGCAGTTTCAGCACTGGGTATTGTAGTAGTCCTGTGTCGGGCGGGCCCAGTTGAGCAGTTTCCCTATCACTCCCCTGAGCCTGATTTTGACTCACTTACCCCTCCTTGGCCAGATTCTGTGACAGGGTCCTTTACTGTTTATTTTAGGGTCACCACCTGTACATGTGTGCACACACATGCACACACACACACACACACAGAGCTGCATCCCCTTATACACAGAGGATATACCCCACTGTATTTCCTTGCTTCTCAAATGTTGTAGGTTCCAAACTTTGAAACACAAAACACCCCCCCACCCAGAAATAAGCATTGAAAGCAGAATACAAATCTGAAATACAAAATTTACCACCGTCTCTTGCACATTCCCAACATAAACTGTGACCTTCCCTGATCTCTAGAAAATTCCCTGTTCCACTCTACCCTTCCTGCCCCATCCTTGACTTCCTTGTGGCTCAGGGTTGTTTGTACATGCACACCCAGCATGAACAGGAAGTACACAGCTGCTGACGGTGGCCTTTGGGGACTGCTTTGTTGCTTGGGTGCTAATGCTTCCTCCTTTCCCTCTCCCATCCCATACTTAAGCAGTCCAGCCTCTCTCCGCCTGGAACTGGAATCTTCCAGTGCCCACTGTGACATGTTTGTTGCCTTTTTTGTGAATAAAATTGCTCAGATTAACTGTGACTTTTATGCTGCGCCGATAACAGTAGGTGAACCTGAGGGGGGCGCCTTGTCTGATTTCATGGGATGGGCCCGCCTTGTCCGATTTCATGGGATGAATTTCACTGGGTGTCTCCTGCTGATGCGGCGGATGTTCTTGGGGCTGTAAGGGCCCCCTGTTGTGAATTAGATCTGTGCCCGTCCTGGCTGGTCAAGGCCTGCAGGGAGACATTAGGGCTCTTGCTGGCAGGGGTTGTCAATGCCTCCCTTAGGGAGGGCAGGGTGCCGAGCTGCCTCAAAGAGGCGGCGGTGCAGCCCCTGCTCAAGAAACCATCTCTTGACATTGATTCCCTGGCCAGCTATTGGCCAGTCTCTAACGTTCCCTTTTTAGGGAAGGTTATTGAACAGGTGGTGGATCGACAGCTTCAGGGGCATCTAGATTGGGTCATTTTTCTTGATCCCTCACAGTCTGGTTTTCACCCTGAGTTTGGCACGGAAACTGTGCTTGTGACTTTGGTTGATGAACTGCGCTGTGAATTAGACTGGGGCAGATCTTCTATTTTAATTCTATTAGATCTGTCAGCTGCATTTGATACCGTTGACCATGAGATATTGGTGGCTCGGCTGCAGGACCGGACGGGGTGGGCAGAATTGTTCTTGAATGGTTCCTCTTGTTCCAGGTCAGGAGAACTCAGTGTGTGATTCTCAGGGAATGTGCTTCATCTCCCCAGGACCTCACATGTGGAGTCCCGCAGGGTTATATTCTATCCCCCCTCCTGTTCAACATGTATATGCAGCCTTTGGACAAGGTCATGAGAGGGTTCGGCATGCATTGTTATCAGTACATCAATGACACACAATTCTACCTATCTTTTTAGACCCAGACCCAGCAGTCTCAGTGCTTGGCAGCTGTGGGGGACTGGATGAGGGTGAGCCTTCTGAAGTTGAATCCCGACAAGATGGAGGTGATGTTGGTAGGTAGGGCTGGGGGATGGGCTGTAAGGGCCCATCATCAATAGGGTCTGCCCCCCTTTGGTCACACAGATCCATAGTCTGGGGGTGCTCCTCGACTCACATCTCTGCCTGAATCTCCAGGTGGAGGCTGTGGAGAAAGGAGCATTTCTCCATTCCATCTGGCATGATGGCTGCAGCCATATATTTCGGACCCAGATCTGGCCACCATCATCCATTCCTTTATCATCTCTAGACTAGACTACTGTAACGTACTCTACATGGGGCTGCCTTTGGGGACGGTCCGGAGGTTGTAGCTGGTGCAGAACGCGGTGGCCCGTCTCTTAACGGGGACAGGTTGCTGCGAGCACATTACACCGATGCTCCATTCTCTGCACTGGCTCCCTATTATCTTCCGGGCCCAATTCAAGGTACTGGTAATGACCTATAAAGCCCTAAACAGCCCGGGCCTGGTTTACCTGCGTGACCTCCCCATGCCCCGGATTCCATTGCAGCCCCTGCGGTTGGCCGATGATGCCTGACTTGAAGTCCCCCAGGTTGCCAGCTGGCAACAATGGTGAGGGCATTCTCAGTGGCTGCTCCTAGGCTGTGGAACTCCCTCCCGATGGAGGCCTGCCTGGCCCCAGACCTCCCCTCTTTCTGAAGACAGTGTAGGACCTGGCTGTTCCGCTGGGCCTTTGGAGAGAGAGACGGATAGGGTGGGCTGCGTTGGGGAGGGGGGTTCTGCCCTTTTAATTTATTTTTAGCATTTAATGTTTGTAATTATATTTTATGTGTGTTTTTTATTGTTGTTTTTATTTATGCATTTTGCAAGCCGCCTCAAGCTGCTCTGTGAGCAGGAGGGGGTGGAGTATAAAAATAGTTAAATAAATAAATAAATAAATAAAATTACAAAGAGACAGATTTATGTACTATGTTTTTATGATCATCCTTTTATTTTTATCTAGACAAGTTCCAGTAAAATAATACTACAAATATTGCTACACATAAGGAGTTGGTTTTCTTGAATTGTTCTAAATGATACTTTCTCTATAGAGTTATCCTTTGAGATTAAAAATCGTCTTCCCGTAAGTAAATACTTCTACAAAAAAACTGCTATCATATATTAACTTCAATAATAAGCATAATTCTATACAAGTATCAATAGATTTTATTTACAGAACACTCTTAAATGTCAGCTTTTGATGATGTGTATGTTTTTCAGGTTTTTATTATTATTACTAGTTGAAATTAGTTTGAGGGGGCGGTTGTCCAAGTGTCAGAGCACACAAAACAATACTGGAACCATCTGCAGATTTATGTTTTGAAGCAGTTTCACACCATTTTTCACACTAAATTAAATGTCTGGCCAGTATAGCTAGGAACACTGATCTACTTGGTGTTAGCTATACTTTTTCCTTATTCTTCAGTGTTATTTGGTATTCACTGAGAATTATATTTTTACAATGAATTTTCCAAGCATGGTCTATCTGTCAGGCCCCAGTGACAAATTACTATTTCTCTGCTTCCGCTGACAAACATGTATAGATTTAAAACTTTGGTTAAACATTAGTTTGCTATTTAAGAATGGCTACTAAAGCTTTATTTCATTGTAAAAACATGTATGTTATAAGTTTTACAATTAAAGAGATTGAGAAACTCTTGAAGACAGGGGCAAGTCTTTGTACATGGTGCCTTACACAACGTGACTGGAGTTACTGTCTCTACCACAGTAAAAATAATAATAGTAAGAAAAACAATTGCTTTTCCCTGCACTGTGCAAGGAAATAAGGGTTTGTTTCTTCAGCACAAGAAATAAACTGGAATGAATGGGAATGCTACACCTGTTATTATTATTATTATTAACAAACATTTATATAGCACCAGCAGTGTACCTGGCACTTTACAAAGTAATAAAATAGACATGGTCCCTGCCCCTTGGGCTTACAATCTGAGAGACAGGAGCTGGGGGAGAGACTTAGGAAGGGGAACAGAGGGAGAGACAAGGGGTCTAACATTCATGAAGATGCGAGGTCTCAAGTGCACGTACTTGGCTTGGTTACGATGAGAATGACAGCAGGCAGGTCCATGTTGCAAGGATAAGGGTAAACCGATCGTAGGTATAGGAATAGTGGCTCAGCAGGATAAAGAGTCAGACAGAGCAGAGCGAAAGAGGTGAGTTTTAAGGAGAGATTTGAAGGTATGAAGGGAGGGGGCAAGGCGGATGTGGACAGGGAGGGAGTTCCAGGCATGGGGGGCAGCAAGTGAGAAGGGACGAAGGCGCTTAGGGGAGCAGGGAAGGCGTGGAAGGGTGAGAGAAGGGACAGAGGAGGAGCGAAGTGCACGGGCTGGAGTATGGAGGGCGATAAGTGCAGAGAGGTAGGGGGGAGCAAGGTTGTGAAGAGCTTTATAGGTGAAGACTAGGAGCTTGTGCAGGATTCGTTCAGGAAGGGGAAGCCAGTGAAGCGAAGAGAGGAGGGGCTGCACATGGTCGAAGCGACTGGCGAGGTAGATGACCCTGGCAGCAGAGTTTTGGACAGAGATGAGGGGAGAAAGGTGAGACCGGGGAAGGCCAGTGAGAAGGAGGTTACAGTAATCGAGGCGAGAGATGACCAGAGCATGAACAAGAGTTTTGGCAGACGAGACAGAGAGAAAAGGGCGAATCTTAGCAATGTTATGGAGGGAGAAGCGACAGGATTTAGCAACAGAGTCAATGTAGGGTTTAAAAGAAAGGGCTGAGTCAAAGATGAAGCCTAGGCTACGGGCTTGGGGGACAGGCAGGATGGTGACTCCATCAATAGTTATTGACAGTGAGGAAGGAGAGGAAGGATGAGGGGGGAAGATAAGGAGTTCAGTTTTAGCCATGTTGAGTTTGAGTTGACGTTGAGACATCCAGGTAGAGATGTCAGAGAGACAGTTGATGAGACGAGCTTGAACAGAGGGAGAGAGAGAGGGAGTAGAGAGATAGAGTTGAGTGTCATCAGCATAGAGGTGGTATTGGAAGCCATGGGAGGCAATGAGTTTGCCTAAGGATGAGGTATAGATCGAGAAGAGGAGAGGGCCAAGAACAGAGCCTTGAGGAACACCAACTGAGAGGGGGAAGGAGGAGGAGGTGGAGTTGGAGAGAGACACATTAAAGGAGCGGTCAGAGAGGTAGGAGGAGAACCAGTTATGGACAGAGCCACAAAAGCCAAGGGAGTGAAGGGAATCCAGCAAGAGTGAGTGGTCAACAGTATCGAAGGCAGCAGAGAGATCAAGGAGGACAAGAATGGAATAGAGACGTTTAGATTTAGCCACCAGAAGATCGTTGGTGATCTTAGCGAGAGCAGTTTCAGTAGAATGAAGGGGGCGGAAGCCAGATTGGAGGGGGTCAAGGGAGGAGTTGGAGGATAGGAAGTCAAGGCAGCGGGAGTAGACAACACGTTCAAGCAGCTTGGAAGCAAAAGGAAGGAGTGAGACAGGACGATAGCTAGAAGGGTCAGAGGGGTCAAGAGTGGACTTTTTGAGAATAGGAGAGACTGTGGCATGTTTGAAGGCAGAAGGGAAAGAGCCAGTAGAGAGGGAGAGGTTGATGATGTGCAGGAAGGAAGGGGCGACAGTGGGAGTAATGGAGGTGAGGAGGCGGGAAGGAATGGGATCAAGGGGGCAAGTGGAAGGGTTGGAGGAGGAGAGCAGAGAGGAGATTTCCTTAAGGGAGGCAGGGGAGAAGGAGGACATGAGAGAAGGAGGGGGAGGAGGGAGAGGGGTGGGAGTGGGAAGAGAGGAGTGGGAAGCGATGTCGAGGCGGATCTTGTCTATCTTGGAGGTGAAGAAGGAGGCAAGATCCTGAGCAGAAAGGGAAGAAGGAGGGGGAGGACAGGGAGGCTTGAGGAGGGAGTCAAAGGTAGAGAACAGGCGGCGAGGGTCCCGAGAACAGGACTCAATGCGGGAGGCATAGTAGTGTTGTCTAGCAAGGGAGATAGCAGAAGTAAGGGTGGAGAGACAGAATTTGAAGTGAAGGAAGTCAGCGTGAGAATGGGATTTGCGCCAGAGTCGTTCAGCAGCACGAGTGCAAGAACGGAGGTGGCGGATACTAGGGGTGAGCCAAGGACGGGGGTTGTGGGAGAAGGCAGGGCGGGAAGAGAGAGGGGCATGGGAGTCAAGTGTGGAGGAGAGAGAGGCGTTGAGAGCAGAGACAGCGGAGTCAGGGGAGGAGGAAGAGAAGACTGTAGGAAGAAGGGGAGAGAGAGAGAGGAGGCAAAGTCCAGGGAATCAATAGCTGTCTTTAATTTCTATTAAAATCACAAAAAGTCCATTTCTTATAACATCAAGACCCTTTATCCAAACTTTCTGAACTTTGGTTAGGACAGTTTGTATGAATTTCATCCATATTGGATAGAAAATAAAGAAGGTAAAGCCAGAAATGCATGCACTCCCTCCCGATGGAGGCCTGCCTGGCCCCAGACCTGCATGCACTACTACTTTAATTTCTGTAAAACCTCTCTTTAACTTCTGTTAAAATCATGAAAATTCAATTGCTTATGTAAAATCAGGACCCTTTATCCAATCCTGCTGAAGATTTTTTCAGTGAAGGGTAAAATCTCTCTGAATTTCTTAAAAAACAAAGACGTTACAGCTTGAAATAAATGTCCCGAAATTTCCATTTTCCCTTGAATTTTTCAGGACTATTTTTTCCGTTTTCATTGTTGCAATAACAACTATTTATCACAACTATTTATTTATGTATAAAATTGCTATACATAAGGAGTTGGTTTTCTTGAATTGTTCTAAATGATACTTTCTCTATAGAATTATCCTTTGAGATTAAAGATCGTCTTCCCGTAAGTAAATACGTCTACAAAAAAACTGCTATCATAAATTAACTTCAATAATAAGCATAATTCTATACAAGTATCAATAGATTTTATTTACAGAACACTCTTAAATGTCAGCTTTTGATGATGTGTATGTTTTTCAGGTTTTTATTATTATTACTAGTTGAAATTAGTTCGAGGAGGCGGTTGTCCAAATGTCAGAGCACTTTCGCTATAGTCTTCCAATCAAATCACACAATAAATATATAGTACAAATAGGAAACAAACATATACAATCTATAACTTAAAAGCACAATCTCAGTTCCATTATCATTCTTTCCCAAACAAGGGAAAGGCCCAATAAACCAAACAGGGTTCCCCTTACAATTCGTTTTTCCCCGCCTTTCGTTTCTGAGAAGCCAGCCATACATAGGTTGCAAGGGCCACAACATCCTCCTCTTTAGACAGGGAAAGGAGGCCCCTATTCCCCTGGCCTGGCTCTGTAAACAACACGTCATGAAAAAGTGATTGCAATAACAAAAATGAAAATGGGATTTTAATTTTAGTTATTCATAATAACAAAAACAAATGCACTCCCTTTAAATTTGTTCTTAAATTCATCATTCCGTGTGTAGACTGGTGCAACAGCTGGGGAATATTTCCAAAAATGTCAGATCCTGCCCCACACCAGTTACCAGCCACTCAGGCAGCCACTTCAACACACCAGCTACCCCTGAAATATATAAACCAAACCTAAACAAATGCTGACCGCTGTATCTGAGTAGACCTGGAATTCAGGTTCTAAATAGAGATGTACACCAGGGGCCCATGTCATTTTTGTTTTTGTTTTTTCATTTTTGTTATTTAAATCTGTCGGTTTTGTTTTCATAAATATCAAATTGTCGTTTTCGTTTTTGCTTTCATTTTTGTTTTTCATTGGTTTCAATGGAAAACACATTTGTGGCTGTAATGTTTTAGTTTTCCACCATCTGTGGCTAAAACTTGGAGTGACTATACCTCCAATGGAAGACATTATGTGTACCAAATTCCGAAAAGATTGGATAAAAGAATCCAATTTTAAAAGCTGTTGAATTAATTTATTTTGCAAAAATCTTCATATACATTCTTAGGTGTAACGACTTTGCCTCATATTTAATGTAGATGAAACCTGGAGACTTTATACCCCTTCCCACATGTACTATCTCTGCCAACTTTCAGAAGGCTTGGATAAAGGGTCCTGGTGTTATAAGCAATTAACTTATAAATGTATGTCTGACTGTAACCAACCAGTGTACATGAATTTTGGCAGGGATCTATATCACCCTTTCACAATCATCTCTGCCAAATATCAGAAAGATATAATAAAGGGTCCCAATTTTATATGCCTGCACAGCATATGCAGAGAAGGAGTCTATGCCAGGGATTATCTTACGTGTCACTGTGGTATAAGGTCAATTTGTGATGCCAATTGGCCAGGAGCAATGTCAACCAAATATCCTCATTCTGTGCTGTGACCATCCCAACATCTCTCTCCCACTTGTTACTGGGAAGTCAGAATCATCTGTTTAGGAAAGAGCCAATAGAGATTCTCTTATGTCCTCTGTCACAGTGCTGCAGGATGCGATTGTGATGATAATTAGCCAGCCTGAATGTGTAAACTGTCTCCTGATTGTTGGGATGCTATCCCCAAAGTCCCAGTTATGTCCTTTCTATGCCCGCCTGAAGGCCACCCCCGTGCCCGCCTCAAAGCCACTACTGATTGGTCATGTAAAACTAGAAGCATGCAGGCCAGTGAATGTGTCTGTCAGTCTTTTTGGTTGCTCTACTTCCTCCCTCCTACAGCCTCTCTCCCCCTACCATGCCAGGTGTCTGCCTCTGACTGGCACTGCATGTGCTGCTATTTATCTGAATAATGGTCTTCAAGTGGACACCTTCAATAGCTTATAAAATTGGGACCCTTTATCAAGTTGTCCTGTAGTTTGGCAGAGATGACAGGTAAGGTATGTGATACATTCCTGCCACATAAATTGTAAACAGGGTGGAATATACAAATGTTACAGGTGTAAATGTATTTTCAAGTTAATGTCTTATACCATCAAGACCCTTCATCCAATATTTCTGAGAATTGGCAGGTGTGTTAAGCTTGTGGAGAGACATGATATTCACATGTTTCATGTACATTGGATGGAAGATAAAGAAGGTGTAGTCATGTATGTGTATGGAGCTTTTCTAAAAATCACAACATTCAATTGCTCCTAAAATCTGTTCCCTTTATCAATGCATTTCAAAATTGGGTACCAAACTTGTCCTCCAATGCGGGTACAAGTAACTGAAATTCCATCACAATTGAATAAGAAATAAAAAAGATATAGTCAGAAATACATTTTTCAGTGTTTTCCCTTTATTTCAAAAACAAAATGTCATTTTTGTTTCTATTTTCATTATTATTTTTTATCATTTTTGTTATTGCTGCAACAATAAAGAAAATTACAATTTTCATTATTGTTATTGTAATAACAAAAACAACATGCACACCCTTAGCGTCTAACAACTAATTGTCCCACCAGATGTCAACCAGATGTGTTCCTGTAGGAATGGATCCCACACTGCTAAAGATTCCCCAGTGTTGACTATGAGGAGGGTGCACTCGGCACCGCAGCTGTGGAACTCCCTCCCATTGGAGGTCCACCTGGTCTTAGACCTCCCCTCTTTCTGTAGACAGCGTAAGACCTAATTGATCATCTGGGCCTTTGATGAGGGAGATGGGTGGGGGCTTGGGTTAGGGTTGGGGTTTTTCTGCCTGGTTTAGTTTAATGTTTTATATTTTGGGATTGTATGTGTTTTTATGATGTTGTTAGCTACCCTGAGATGCGTAAACAGGAAGGGGTGGCATAAAAATGTGAATAAATAAATAAATCCTGCCTCATGTCCTGAGTAGGTTTGAAATCTGATCTCATTTTTTCTCAATTCTCGCCAAGAATCAGTTCTAGCTTAGTGTAATCCGTTCTAGATTAAATCCCCACATCCAGTTTGACACTTTCTCAGTCAAGATTTTTTCTCAAAACACCATTTACTGTGATTACTATTTATTGTTTACTGTGCACCATATAACAATTTAACATGTACTGCATTCATCCCAGTAATATACATGTACAAAATGGCTGCCCTTCTCAAAATCTTAGAAAAGGATTGTGCATTTAGAGAATAGTGTGGCCATTTTACTGGGATGAACACAATACACAGTAAGCGGTACGGAGTAAATTGGTATATGGTAAACGGTAAATCACAGTAAACGGTAAATCAAGAAAAATTCTCAACCATGATCTCAAAACATTACCAAAAATTTTCTAAGAGCTCAGTAATGATTTTTGATTCGTGTGAGATTTTCACGAGAAACAAATTGATTCTCATTTCAGCCCTAATCCCAAGTTACTCTTATGTGGTGATGTGGGGCTGTGACACTTGCCATCTTGGCATCAGGTGAGAGAGAAATGCCCTCCCCAGAACTAACACCCTGCAAGTGAAATTAATACTATCCATCTGGCACTGAAGTTCCCACAGTGTACTCTTTTGTGCCACCCAAACACTTACTGATTCCCCTCTGTGGTAGGGCTGCCAACATCTCAATGGGTAACCTTGACAATTCCACCGCGGAGTTAAGCTCAATCCCGAGGTATGTAATTGCTGAGGCGGGACCCTCTCTCTTCTCCTCAGTGAGAGGTACGCCAATCTGATTGGCTACGTCCTGGAAAGCCTTAAGTAGCTCTGTGCACTCCTGAGTCACCACCATCCCTGAGAACATATAATCATCAAGATAATGAGTTGCATGACTCCTCCCAGTCCACCTCTGAATCACCCACTTGCTGATGGAGCTAAGCCTTTAAAAGGCGGCACAAGAAATGGAACATCCCATTGGTATTACCTTATCAAAATAAAACTTGCCCTGAAAAACAAAGCTTAGTAAGTCATGTGGCTGAACCAGGAGCAGGCAAAATGCTGACTCTGTTGCTCTTCACCACCATGAACCCTTTGCCACATGACCTCACCATCTCAACTGCTTTATCAAAGGAAGCATAATGAACTGAGCAGAGGGTATTGCATCATTCACAGATGCCCTGCAATGTGTATTAGTTGATACTCCCCTTGTATCTTCTTTGGGACCACACTCAATGAGGACACTCTCAGGTTCTCCATTTGAAAGGTATCTCAAGTTCTCTAAAGGAAAGTTTGCCATTGACAACCTCTTCGCAAATCTTTGCTTCCACAACAGGCTTCAGAACAAAAACCAACTTCAATTTGGGGGCCATCCTGTGTTCCCTAACACCTCTGAAAGGGATTTGGAAAATCCAACAAAAACCATCAACAACATGCTTCCTTGCATCCCTGTCCAGGTAAATCAAATAACATGTCGGTCCGAACCAAATAGTTGACAAGGGTTTCTATATTCTTTGATGGAGCATTGCTTCCTTCTCTTTTTTGCTGACCTGGGTTGAACTGACATCTACACACTGGATTTGATATTTTGCACCAGCCTGGAAACAGAGGTTCTGGTTATCGGGATGTTGTTATAACACACTTGTCATGGTCAGATAATTACCTTCTGAAGGCCCATATTCCTGCCCACCTACGCCTTTGTCGGGGAGCTGGATTCCACTCCATTCCATTCCATGGTTTATTTGTATCCCACACTCTCCTAACCATGTTAGCTCGAGGCGGCTCACAAAGCAAATCACGGTAAACATCCCACACAGGGGAGCCCTGTGTTAGGTTGCTCTGCCCTTGGAGACTGATTAATCCAATTGGTTTCCAGAAATCTCTGGTGGATATACCCATTGACTTTGATGGCTTCTCTGTCGATGAACTGGTCACTTTGTGGAATGACATTTTGACCATGGCCATCAACATGGTTGTACCCAGGAGTCAGCTCCGACCTCTTTGTCAGCACATGTCTCCTTTCTGTATGGAGGACCTGAGGCAGTTGAAGTGGAAGGGTAGGCAGTTAGACTTCAGGTGGGACTTGACATGCGCTGTAGCCAACCAATTGCAGCATATATGGTTTTTAAAGGATTATGCCATTCAATTCAATTCAATTCACCTTTTATTTGTATCCTGCTCTCTCTCGCCTATGGCGACTCGAGGCAGCTAACAACAAAGGTAAAACATACAAAATAATCATAACAACTATAATTCAATACAGAAAACATAACCCAATAACCCCTCAGTTATCACACTATATCATAATCTTTCAAAATCAACCTATTGTTCTATCCCTGCTGCCACCAGGAAAGAACCAACACAATTTCAGCCCAGACTTCTGCTCTCACCAGGAGAAGGGGCCCAACATCACTCCAATTCACAATAATATACAACAATATTTATTATTCAATATATAACAATAACTCACATATCTGTCAGTCAGAACAACCCAGTCCTGCCACAATAATAATCCCTTCCCCATCCCTTCCCCTGCTGCCACCAGAGGTCGGTACTAGGGGAAAAACCTCCCCCTCCCTCATAGCTACCCCCTTCATACTTATCCTATTACCCTGTCCCACTCCCCCCTTTTACCCCAGCCAACAAAGCTCACTGGGTATAATAGCCCCCTAGGTCCCCTTTGGTCCCCAAAGGGCCGCACCCTTTGGCCGTGACCCTTCGGCTCGCAACCTGCAGAAAAGCCGCAGGTATCTCCCTTTTATGATCCCCCAGGTCCACTTCCGAGTCTCAATCAAGTCGAGGGGAAGGGTCACGCCTGGGCACCCTAACCCAGGCACACCAGCTCCCTGGCTCCCCCAACCCCCGATACTAACTGTCCTGTCCTGACATTTTAATGAATTACTTTGCAGACAAAATCATTCATATTCATCATGACTTTTGCACTGCCATTTCATCTTCAGGGTCAGAGCTTGGGGTTATGGAAGCTTAGTCGTGTCCTGTTTACCTGGATCAGTTTCAATTAGTATCACCCACCGATGGTGTGGCCCCTGCTTAAGAAGCCATCTCTGGATGCTGGTGCTTCAGCCAGATATCGGCCTGTCTCTAACCTTTCCTTTTAAGGAAGGTTATTGAATGGGTGGTTTCCTGACAGCTCTAGGCATATCTCAATGCTGTCGGATTCCTGGACCCATTTCAGTCAGGTTTTTGTTCTGGGTGCGGCATGGAGATTGCATTTGTGGCTTTCGTTGATGACATGCACCTGGAGTTGGACAAGGGGAATTCTACCTTGTTGATTTTGTTAGATCATTCTGTAGCCTTTGATACAGTTGATCATGAGGTGTTGTTGACACCACTACAGGACCTAGTGGGATTGTGTGGGACCACTCTTTCCTGTCAGGGAGGTTCCAGCTGGTGGTGATGGGCAATTGCTCATCGGCTCTTCAGAACTTCCCTGTGGTGTCCCACATGGGTTTTTTTCTGTCTCTCTTCTTATTCAGTGTGTATCTGAGTCTGCTGGACCAGGTCATTCAGAGGTGTGGGGTTAGGTGTCCTCAATATGCTGATGACACTCAGCTCTACCTCTCTTTTTCATCCAAACCAGGTTCTGCAGTCTTGGTGCTTACCAGATGCCTGGCTGCTGTCGGGGACTGGTGTGGGTGAGCCGACTGAAGCTGAAACCTGACAAGACTGAAGTGATGATGGTTAGCCGGTCCTATGACTTGGAGGAGAATATGACACCTGTCATTTATTTGGTCCGGCCCATTGATTCGGATTCGCAGCCTTGGAGTGCTTTTGAATCACTCGCTGAGCCAGGACTGTCAGGTGGTAGCAGTGGTCAGGAGCACCTTCTACCAACTCCATCTGGTGAGGAGGCTGTAGTCTTTTCTTTCTGATTCAGATTTGGCCACTGTCATTCATGCTTTCATCACCTCAAGCCTAGATTACAGCAATGTGCTCTATGTTGGGCTTCCCCTGATGACTGTTCGGAAGCTGCAACTGGTGCAGAATGCTATGGCTCAAGCTCCTTTCAGGGACAAGTCACCAGGAGCACATTACACATGCTCTGAAGCTTGCACTGGCTGCCTATAGTTTGCTGCACACAATTCAAGGTGCTAGTTTTGACTTTAAAGTGGTAGACAGTTTCAATCCCACCTGAAAGATCACCTATCCTACCATGCCCCTTTGCGTCCCTTACAGTTGCCCAAGGCCACCCTCCAGCGGGTTCCGTCTGTAACCCTTGTCCATGGGGAGGGGGTTGCCAGGAGGTCATTCTTGTTTGCTTCTCCTATTTTGTGAAACTCTTCCCCTGGAGATTCATTTGAGCCCGAGCATCTTTCGGAGGCAGAGCAAAACTTTTTTTATTTGAAAGAGCATTTGGCAGGATGGGGTAATAGGACTTGGGTTGGGGTTTTTGGGTAGGGTTATAAGGGCAGTTTGAGGGGAGGGAGGGATGTTTTTATTGTTTAATTTTACTGTTGAATTTTCTTTTTATGTATTGTGAGATGCCCTGAGCCTTATAGGAAGGGTGGCATATAAACTGGAAAAATAAATAAAATAAATACCCTTCAGTGAACTCTCTCTTCAGGCAGTTGGAGATTGAAGAGATCCCCTGCACAGCAATCAGATATGCCAAACTCTGCAGTTCATGCTTGATAGTTTAAGTCTATTGGTCAGCCACAAGGGTCTTTACAATATCCATAATAATAAAAAGGAAAACACAATACAATATAATATAATAAAGAAATATAGATCTAACATAATAACATACAGATAATACCAACCATGGTGAACCAAAGAATAAACAAATATTTCATATATGTAAGCCGTTCCCAAGGAATACCATTTCCTAAATCAAATACATTCGAGGTATCTACTCATTGAAGGCTGCTCTATTAAGACATAGTACTGCATGACAAAACCTGGCCACTCGCCTTAAGCGGGTGGAGTCCACACCACATAGAAGCTGCTGTAGAAGGGTATCGAATTGCCATTCTTGGTAGCCGTTAATATACAGGATCAAATAGTTTTCCCAAATTCTTACATAATAAGAGCAATAGAAAAACACATGTTTCAATGTTTCTGCCTGATAAGAGCTACAATACGGGCAGTATCTATGTTCCCTTTGGGTGTCTGTATAACGGCCTTCTAAAACAGCAGATGGAAACAGCTCTGTTCTAAATAAAGTTAAAGCATGCCTTAAATTTACATCAGACAATACAAAGAGGTAATGATTTGTTGGCGGATCTTACTGTTCTGTAAAGCAACCTTCTGCGTTTCCAAGGATGAGGCCTCTAGCTGGGCTGTCTGGTCTTCCATCCTTCGTTTAACAAGCACACACGCAGCCTTTAGGCCCAGTGGGGTCAAAACGCTTTTGTATAGACCCAACCTGTTAACCTCTTCCTCAATGCCACTATTCCAGATGTCCCTTACACCCGACTTTACTACCATTGAAAATAAAGATCCCATGGTTGGGGGAAATAGATTCAGTCACATCCAGAACTTAATTATAAGAAACAAAGCCTTGATTTTTAAGGGGGGATGATAACGTCTCAACTCGCAAGATGATCTGTGGAGTGGATTTGGGGAGACCACGAATGGATCTGAGAAACTGTTTCTGAATTCTCTCAAAATTGTCTGTATACAAATACCCCCATATTTCCACAGCGTATAATAATTGGGAGGGCACTTTGGCCCTAAACAATAGAAGAGCAGATGGTATCAATTTTCCCCCTTGGTTGTAAAAAAAACTCAGAATAGTATTAGATATTGCTTTTGCTAAGTCATATGCTGAGGTATAATGAGAACGCCAGCTACAATTTGCAGAGAAGACGACACCCAGATCTTTATACGTCCGCACCTGATCTATTAGGTTTCCCTCAATTTGCCAAGTAAAAATTTTCTTGGACCGACCCACTGCCATTATTTTTGTTTTAGAGTTGTTTATTGACAGGAATTTTTAATTACAAAACTGGTTAAACCGGGTCAAGCTCCTTTGAAGTCCTATAGGTGGACAAACTCTGCAGTTCATGCAAAAACAATGGACCCCAACATTAAAATCCCAAAACATCATGGCCTGACGGTCCTTCTTTCCTAGGTCTGGGCATGGCCTTTCAAAAACTATCATGTTTCCTTTTGCCAGAAAATGACCACTGTCTGATCTGGGCATTTCACTATCGATCCAACCAAAGGCTGTGCATGCACCTCCCACTGGATTCTGGGAATAATTGCGGTGTGCTAGGGAAAGGCTTCATCATAATGAAACCAACCAAAACCTCCCCGAGATAAATAGTCCCTATGTCAAAGTATTTCCACAGTGCCATGGCCCTTGAGCAACAGTCCTGAATTACCCCTGCTTCATAAACTATAAAGGCGGATTTCCAGTTGATCCAGTTACGGTCAACCTTCCTTCTCTCAACCCTCTGTAACTCCCTGTAATATGTCCTTATGTTCGGGTCAGGGATGGGGTTGCTGAACAGCAGAGAAAATGTCGATGTATTTGTCCCACCATATTTTTTCTCGTGTGGACTGCAGGAGATGGGAGCAGATACCTTTGCACATACCCCTTGGGGGAAGGGCTGTATACCTGACAGCCAGGGGAAGGACTTGACCCAGTTTCACATCACCTGGCACACACACCACAAGGTGATCTCTGTACAACTGCTCCAGGTGCCAGGGTGGCCTCCAATCCCACACCTATCACCTCTGCCTGCCCCATGATCATCTGCACACTGAGCCTGTCACCATCGCTTATGGGCAGAATACACACCTTTTATTAGCACTAGTCTTCACCATGGCCAAACAAACAAAACATTTAGGGTAACAAATACAAGTAAAATATGTCAAATATACCATAGACTTAACAATAATACAACTTGGCTTAACCAAACCAATAATAGCCAGCATTATCCCTCCCTATCTACCCAGGAATTCCCTCCTTTAATATTTATCCAGAGTCTTTGCCCAACATTAGTCCTAATTATCTCACTTAAGACACATATTCCTCTCGTAGCTTTGCTGCTAAAAAAAGCAAAGGTTGCCACGGCCCTTATATTGGTATCCACAGTTACAATCAGGAGCATCTCTATTTTTTGTTGCCATGATAGGTGCTCCTTCCCTTCCAGCACTGGAGCTAGCCAAGTTCTTATACTATAATTAAGGGAACATGCAAAGAGTATATGTTCCAGTTTTTCAAGTTCTTGGGATTGGCAGGGACACAAATGCTCCTCCAGTGGTTTGTGGCTATACTTTACAGCTGATTTGAAAATATGGAAATGCAAAAGCGTATAATTTCTACACATTACTGGATCACATAGTTTGTCTAAATATCCCTCATATTGGCAGTCTTTTTAAATTTATGCATACCAAGGGGCAACTTTTCAGGCGGCTACCATTGCCATATCCTCCTGGTGAGCAATATCAAATGCTCTGCTACGAACCATAGCTCTTTGTTGTGATGTGTTTTTACCTCAAAAGGAAGACAGTGAAAATCCCATACTGGTCAGAAGGGGTATTTTCAGACGTTACGAGATCACGCTCAACCACAATGAACCACGCTCAATTCCGCGGCAGGGCCAAAGCGCCCAGAACGTCTGTTCGGCGCGCGCCAGATGTTCACCATGCTCAATACCCACATGGGGTCAATTTCAACCACGCTTCCTGGGCTAGCGGGGGGAATATCCCGGGAAGCGTGGTCAAAGAGATCCCCACCGGGAACCAACAAAAAGTAACGTCTGGATGCCAATCCCTGCCCGGGAGCAAAGGAAATGAGTCTCAGCCATGGACAATGCACGCAGCGTCGCTGCCGGGCAACCAGCAACAACACAGCCACCGGAGGGAGATTTAAAGGGAAATCAGCGACAGGCACGCGTGGTGGGATGGAGCGAGGAGGGAGGTGGAAGAGAGCGGTGGGCGACAGAGCGACGGTGGTTGTAGAGGAGGAGGAGGAGAAGGTGGCAGGGGCAGTGGTGGAGGTGGAGAGAGCACAGGCGGAGGAGGAGGGGGACACGGGGGTCATGCTGACCCTGCAGGTGGCCCGGGAACAACACCCCCAGCAGCAGGCTCCATGCGACGCCCCGGGGACAGCAGCCGGAATGGGGCCAGAGGAGGCACCCAGGAAATGGGTAAGGGCAATGGAGGGGAGGGGAACAGGGGGCATGGGGGCACCCCAGGGGGGTCCGGGGCACACCCGGGTGACCGGGAGGGAGGCGGGGGGCAGGGGAGCCCCGCGAGGGGGCCCAGCCTGCACCTAACCCAACACGCCCCTCCGACTGTCCCCACAGACACGGAAAATGGCCCGGGCAGACGAGCCCCCGGAGGACACCGGCCCTGCGTGGGCGGAGGCAGCGCTGGCGGAGGAGGAGGAGAAGTAGGATGACCGGCCGTGGGGACGCCGGAGGAAGGCGTACCGCCGAGGGGGGCAGTGGGGCCTCCTTGTTACCGGGGTAGGGTGAAGGGATGCACACGCGTTCACCCGGCCACTGGAGATCGAGGTCAGAGCAGGGAGCGACCGGGGGATGAATGCCCATCAGGATAGTATTTGGGCTCTCACCTCTTATTAAAGAGAATGAGCCCCTATCATCATAGGGCGCTGCTGACCATGAACCCAAGACTGCCCCACACGCACTCCCACACTCAGCACACCCACAGGGATTGAGGAGTGGGGAATTCACCCTAGGGGGTGCAGGGCCCCAGGAGGGGGGAAGGGAGATGGGAAGCGGGACACTCACCTCCGAGACTTGGGACACCAACACAGGAAAAGGCAGGGCACTCACTCTCTCACTTACTTCATTCGCACGGCACACATTCAGGTATCTGCAGGGATCTCAACAAAAGTCCAAACACACGGGCAAGTTCAGGCAAAGGCAATCAAAGCTCATGTTCGCACTCCACACAAAGGGCCGGTTTCAGCTAATCACCAGCGCCGTTCCCCAGGCGGCGCTGGTTCTTATGGCCCAAGCCCCGCCCTTGTACGAGCCCGCAGCCACTCTGAGTGGCGCTGTGGGGGTGGGGGAATTGCCACAAGCTGTTTCTCTAGTGGGGGCATGGCCTCTACTTGGCGTTCCCACGCTGTTGTCAAAGGTGATTGTAGGGGCGTTCCCTGCAGGGCTGGGGCCAGCCCTTCCTGACTCATTGCCCTTGGGGGCGTGGCTACAGCTCCCGGCCCTGCTGCTACTGTTTGCAGGGGCCATGGGGCTGCTTCTGGTGGTGCCGGGGAATCTCCTGCCTGCCGGCTTCTGACTGGGGGGGTGACGTCAGGCCAGGGCCCTATTGCTGCTACCGGAGGGGAACCTGAGGGAGCTCTTTGTCTCTGCGGGCTACAAGGTTAGTCCGGGGATTGCGGGGGCAGCTTCGGGAGCCCACGTCCCTGTTTGCCCCGTGTGCCACGTGCACCTCTGACACTCCAGGAGACCAGGGACTTCTTCCGCATATGGGGGACCCTGGAGTACCAGCTGGAGCTCGCCCTCAACCAGCACAATGAGCATGTCTACCAGGACATAGTGTGGGACATGGAGGCAGCGGGGCATCAGTGCACAGCGGCACAGTGCCGCTCCAAGGCCAAGGAACTCAAGAGGGGGTACAAGGCCATCCGGGACAACAATAGGCGATCCGGAGACGGGGACCAGACCGCCCCCTTCTACGATGCCCTGGACTGCATCCTACATATGAAGGGGTCCATAGTCGCCCCACAGCTCATGGGCAGCGCAGTGGTCCAGGGCAGGGAAATGGCCGAGGTACCCCCTCCCCATGCCCACTGCCCAGTAAACATGAGCTCCGGGGCCCCAGACCCCCAGGAGGAGCGCCCAGTGGCCTCTGGCACTGGCAGGCCCCCCCCCC
>QEPC01004745.1:638631-664868 GCA_003113815.1 Sphenodon punctatus
GACTGTGGTGCTGTGGGGTTGCTGCAGCCTGTGTCCTGCCCTGCCCCTTTGCGGTGCCCCCCTTCTTCCGTGTCCCCCCCACTCCCGTTGTTCCTTGTGCTTTGTCCGGGCACCCCTGCCCCCCCTTGCCGACCTTTCCCTTGGGTGGGTGCTCCCGCGTGTGCGTGTGTGTGTGTGTGTGCCTGGGCGTGTGGTCATGCTGTGTGTTGTGCTGTGGGTCCGCTGTGTGTGTGCACCTGCTGAGTGTGGTACCTGTCCGCCTCTTGTCCCTCTTCCCCCCTCCCTTCCCGTTTCTCTTGTTTGGGCGTTCCCTTGTGTGCCTTTTGGCTTCGTTTGCCCTCAGGCGGCCATGTCTGTGTCCCGCCCCTGCCCGGTGTCTTCTGGGTGTTTTGACCACGGCTGGGGATCGGCGTCACGTCTGTTTCGCTGCCCCGATCCGTGATGTGTCGGTCCGATTCCTGGTTGTCACGTCTGTTTGGGGCTTTTATTCGCCCCGCGCCGTGGTTGTTTTATTCACCCCCACTGGGGATCCACTGTGGTGAACCGCCCGCCCGTAACGTCTGAAATCACCCATTGAAATGGAATTGGGTCAGCCAAGGATATGAGGGCGTGCCTTGGTACTCTAATTGCTCTGTCATACATAAATGTGTCAGTGCATCCGTACTCTGGTTACATAACTTGATCCAATATCTCAGGCAGGCGAATCTGCTGATACATCCGATAGCTGGTATACCTGTCTCTGCCCTTACTACTGCCCCCGGAACACCTTGCGGGACTCTGAATAAACTCCTTAGAAATTTGTTTTGTACAACTTCCAGTCTGTCAAACTGATAGGTCTTAATTCCAAACCATACGTTAATAATGATTTTACCTTTGTATTAAAGACTTTCAGGACCAATTAAGTCTTTACAGCATTTGAATTTGCCACCATTCTCAATAATCCTTTAACTACAGTTAATGCTTTTAAAGCAATCTGCTTCTTATGTCTTTCCCATGATCCGTTGCTAGTGAAGACAATAGCCAAATAGACATATGAAGTCACTTGTGCTAGTTCATTTCCCTTTAACCTCCAAGTATATTTCTTGTGTTTTTTCCCCACGACCATAACCTGCGACTTATTAAAGTTCATTTATAGCTCTTGTTTATCACAGTTCTCTACAAACTTCTCCAATGAACCTTGCAACCCCTTTTTTGTTTGCGATAGTAATACAATATCATCCGCATAAAGCAGGACTGACACTGGGCAATTTTTAACTTTTGGGAGATAATGCTCAGGTGACTGTAGTTCGTCTACTAAGTCACTCAGATATAGGTTAAACAGCAATGGGGCTAACACGCACCCTTGCCATGCTCCTCCTGTGATAGTTATTGAACTTGTTAATTTATTACCTGGAGCAGGCCTTAGTCTTACCGCATTTCCACCATGTATCTGTATTATTAATGCCAATAGATCCTTCATCAGTACCCAGATTACACAACTTAATTCACAATTTCCTTCTTGGGACTGAGTCAAAGAATTTTTTAAGATCTATAAATGCCATGTATAATTTCCCTGCTCTTATTTTGGTGTACTTGGCTATCATATGTGGGTGTGGATGCACTCACCAGCTACCACCCCGTCTCTAATCTTCCCTTTTTAGGGAAGGTTATTGAAGGGGCAGTGGCACTGCAGCTCCAGGTGCATCTGGATAGTATCAGTTTCCTTGACCCTTTTCAGTCTGGGTTCCGCCCCAGCTATGGTACTGAGATGGCCTTGGTGGCCGATCTCCGCTGGGAGATGGATGCAGGATGTTCAACATTTCTGATCCTGCTAGATCTCTCGGCTGATTTTGACACGGTGAACCATGGGCTGCTGCTGAGATGGCTGCGAGACCTGGGAGGTCTGGACGGAACCGTCTTCGGGTGGTTCTGCTCATTCCTCTTGGGGAAAAGCCAGCGCGTGGTGTTGGGGGCTGAAATATCAAGCCCCCAGGCCTTGACCTGTGGCATTCCGCAGGGTTCGATTCTGTCTCCATTATTATTGAATGTATATATGCAGCCCCTAGGGGAGATTGTGAAAGGGTTCAGGATGCGTTGTCACCAATATGCTGATGATACTCAGCTGTACCTCTCATTTTCAACTGACCCAGGTCCTGCTGTCTCGATACTTTCCCAATTTTTGGAGGCCATGGCGGATTGGATGCGGCAGAGCAGACTGAAACTTAATCCTGATAAGACGGAGGTGATAGTGGTGGGAAGCGCAAGGGGGGTGCTGGCTCCTGCGGTGGGCAGGGTCTTCCCTCCTGTAGCCCAGCAGGTTCGGAGTCTGGGGGTGCTGTTGGATTTGGACCTTCGTCTGTATTGGCAGGTGGAGGTGGTGGCTAAAGCCGTCTTCCACCAGCTGTATCTAGTACGGAGGCTCCATCCATGCATCTCCAGGCCCAACCTGGCCACTCTCGTCCATGTCTTCATCACCTAGAGGCTGGACTACTGCAACGCGCTCTACGTGGGGCTTCCCCTGTTTCTGGTTCAGAGGCTGCAGGTAGTGCAGAATGCAGTGGCTCGTCTCCTTACAGGGACAGGTCAGAGGAAGCATATAACACCTGTGCTCCACACTTTGCACTGGTTGCCTATAGCGTACCGGGCCAGCTTCAAGGTGTTAGTTTTGATCTATAAAGCCCTACATGGTCTCGGCCCCTCATACCTCGGGGACCGCCTCACCCTCCGCGTCTCAGAGCGATCCCTGCGATCTACTGGGGGCGCCTTCCTGGAGGTCTCCCATGTTAGGTGGGGAGCCACAATGGAATGGGCGTTCTCAGTGGCCGGGCCGCGACTCTGGAATTCCCTCCTGGAGGAAGCCCGCCTGGCCCCGGGTATGCTGGCATTCCGCCGAACCTGCAAGACCTGGCTGTTCGCCCAGGCCTTTGGAGGGGAGGGTGGGAGGGAGGGATAGGTGGGGGGGTGATGTTTTTAGAATGTTTGAATTTTTGATAAGTTATTGTTGTGTTTTTAGTGTTGTAAGCTGCCACAGGATGCCGTAGGCATGAGGGGGTGGCTAATAAATATAACAAATAAATAAATAAATAAAATATGTGACATTATATAGCAGTTATCTATCATTGAGCATTTTTTACGGAAGCCAAACTGTTCTTCTGGTATTAAATTTGGGCCATAGGCCCAACTCTCTAGGTGATATAAAACTAACTTATTTCCTTTCTTAAAAAGGGGAACTATCACACTAACATCCCAGTCCCTGGGGACCTGCTTTGTTCTATTAGTAGAGGTGAAAAATTTTGCAAACATTGGAGTCCACCAGTCTGGACAGATCTGTAGTATTTCAGCAACTACTACATAATCCATTCCTGAGGTTTTGTTCTGTTTTAGAGATTTTATTGCTTCATAAACATCTTCCTCTGTTACCTGCGGTTGAAACCCACAGCGTACATTCCCCTGGACTAAACAATTGGATTTGACTACTCCCTCCTCCATCCTATTTTTATTATAGAGTTTATCGAAAAAGTCCCTCCAGGCTTCTTCTTCTATCACATCCACAGGTTGTAATGGTCCAGGTCTTAGCCTGGTATTCATTATAGACCAAAACTGCCTTGAATCTTTAATACATGTTGCTGCTTCCAACTTAGCCCCCCACATGAGATTTCCATACTGTGCCTTCTTCCTTTTTATTAGGGTCTTATATCTTCCCTTAATGTCAGATAATCTTGCTTGCAGTACAGGAATACATCCTAATCCAAATCACCTTGGCCCGAGCCAAACTCCATTTGTCCAATCTGCACTCTTTATCAAACCACCTGTTATGTTGAACTCTTTGTCAAAATATTTGGCAAGACAGAACATTATTGCCAAGTACACTCATTATTGTGGAGAGATTTTCTTCCATATTATCTATCTCATCAATATTACTTGCCAATATCTGCTCCCTTAGATTTCCTGTCCCCATAATTGCTCCATTGCTTTAATATCAAGGGCAGGTGACCATCTTACACGTACCCTTTGTGGTCCCTGGTCCTCCTCTTCTAATCTTTCCAAAGCTCTAGCTGCCCCTATGGGTAACTTAAAGTCAACATTTAGAACCAATATGATCACTTTCTGATCCAACAATCACTCTGAATTTATCAAAATTTTCCCACTGGTGTGTTGGTACTATAATATAGTCAATTACACTTCTTTTATTAATATTTATAAATGTATATTCTCCTTCCAAGTCCTCCTACCCCCTACCCTTAAGTACTACCATCCCACATGTCTGCAGTAAGGTAATCATTTTACTACCTGCTTCATTATAAATGCATCTTAGATTTCCTCCCTGGAATCAAATATGCATTATACATACTTAAGTTTAAATCACTTCCAGGGTCTTCTCCTATCCATGCATTCCAAACTCCAACTATGGCCACAGAAGATCTAGGGTATAAGTCATTTAGCTGCTCTATATAGTCTTCCAGCGCCACCCACATGTCGGACTTATAAAAAGGGAAGGAACAGGGTGGGATGTAAATATTTATTTATTTATTTTAAAGCATTTTTTGCCGCCCCCTCATGTTTACAGCATCTCGGGGCGACTTACAACAATACAATCATAATAAAATTCATAAAAACAATATTTAAAACCATCATCAAATAAATTAAAACAATCCCATCCAACCCCCACCCCCCTATCCCCAACTACCCAAACCTCCCCTCCTCCCCTCCAAAGGCCTGGGAAAAAAGCCAGGTCTTGCAGGCTCGACAAAACACCAGCAGACCTGGGGCCAGGCGTGCTTCCTCCGGGAGGGAGTTCCAAAGTCGCGGCCCAGCCACCGAGAATGCCCTCTCCATTGTGGCCCCCCGTCTCAACCGGGGGACCTCCAAGAAGGTGCCCTCAGTGGACCAAAGGAATCGCTCTGAGGCACGGAGGGTGAGGTGGTCCCTGAGGTATGAGGGGCCCAGACCATGCAGGGCTTTATAGATCAATACCAACACCTTGAATCTGACTTGGTACACTATAGGCAGCCAGTGCAGAGCACGGAGCACTAGTGTTATGTGCTCCCATCGCCCAGTCCCCATAAGGAGACAGGCCGCCGCATTCTGCACCAGCTGCAGCCTCCGAACCAGAAACAAGGGAAGCCCCATGTAGAGCACATTGCAGTAGTCCAGCCTCCAAAATCTGTATGTCTCCCACAACGGCTCTGCACTGGCTGCCGATAGTGTGCCGGGCCAAGTTCAAGGTCCTGGTGATGATCTATAAAGCCCTATACGATCTCGGCCCCTTGTACCTTAGGGACCGCCTTGCCCTTCGCGCCCCAGAGCGGCTCCTGCGGTCTGCCGGGGGTGCCCTCCTGGAGGTCCCCCGTGTTAAATTGGGGGGCCACGATGGAGAGGGCATTCTCGGTGGTGGGACCGCGGCTGTGGAACTCCCTTCCGGAGGAAGCTCGCCTGGCCCCAAGCCTTTTAACATTTTGGCGAAACTGTGAGACCTGGCTGCTTGCCCAGGCCTTTGGGAGGGAGGGTGGGGAGGGAGGTTTTTAGTCCCCTACCCATTTGTGTTGTGGTTTTTGGTCTAGCCCTGTTTATAGTTATATTTATATTTAATATTTAATATTTTAAGTATTTTTGATGGTTTTAGATTGTTTTTATTGTATTTTATTGTCTGGATGATGAAAGCCACCCTGAGCTGCGTTGCAGGAGGGGCGGGGTAGAAATGTATAAAATAAAAAAATAAATAAATAAAATAAGGCCTGTAGTTCCTGTCTTCTAAAAGGTAATATTTTACATGTATTGGGGTGCATATCGGCAACTAAAATAGCCAGACCTCCTGATACACGTCCCCGTGTTTTAGTTGTAATTCCACCCTGAAAAAAAGCCTGGAATCCATTCACTACCAATTCTTCATTTTCTAGCCAGGTTTCTTGGAGACAAATCAGATCAAACTCTTTCAGGAACTCAGCCAATCTCTATCATGGAGCCGCATCTTGCACCCTGCAATATTCCATGAAGCAAGCCTTGTCCTAATACCTGAACAATGCTGATCTCTTTTTACAGTGTTTGACCAATTAAATTCCTTGCAGGATTCATTATTAAATATTAATAGTATGGCCATTAAATTCAGTAGTTTGTTTGTCCTGTGTGTTCTTTCCCTTAGCATAGCTTTCGTTCAGATTGCTGTCTTCAGTCTCTTCATCAACTATTGAGGGTGCATAGATATACCTTATTTCCCCCCTCCCATTCTCCTCAAGTCAGTCATGGAAGTACTGCCCCCCAAGTGTCAAATGATCTAAATCCCTCACCTGCAATTTGTTATTTAATTCCACCTCCCCCACCTTCAAAAGTTCTATTTCCAATTTGGTATCATAACCGATGTTACCAACGGCTGGCTTCTGTGGTGAAATTGACAGCTCTACTAGAATCCCTTCTACACGGTCTCAGCCCCTCATACCTCGGCGACCGCTTTGCCCTCCACATCTCAGAGAGATCCCTGCGGTCTACCGGGGGCGCCTTCCTGGAGGTCCCCCATGTTAGGCGGGGGGCCACAATGGAGTGGGTGTTCTCAGTGGCCGGGCCGCGACTGGAATTCCCTCCTGGAGGAAGCCTGCCTGGCCCCGGGTCTGCTGGCATTCCGCCGAGCCTGCAAGACCTGGCTGTTCTCCCAGGGGTGGGGGGGGGGGAGGGGGGGGCGGGACTGAGCAGGGGCAAGATCACCTAGTTCTTCAGGAGATAGGTATCACTTTCAAATTATGCTCTGGTTGATAACTATTTTGGGAGATCTTCCTACTAGCTGGCTGATATTCAAGAATATTACTTTTTAAGTTTATTCCATATGCTGTCTAGTCTCTAGATCAGTATATCTTGATCCAACACAGGCAATATATCAAAAGAAGTCAGTGATGGAACCTCACCAATCCCCCCTGAAATATCTGCAAAATTTTTTTTTGTATAATTTCAGCTATTGTTCCAAGATAACCCATTTTTGCCACTCCATCACCTTCCTTTGGCTGAGGATGATCTATTTTTGTGTTCCCAAGACTTAAGAGATTTCCCACATTTCCTTCAATGCATTTGGGATCTAACTTTCCGTCAGTTATGGTCTGCTCAGTCATTAACCTCTTTCAGGGGAATCTCCTTTCAGGTCACCTATCAGGTTATTAAAATTTAGTGGAATTTCCATATCTTCCTCCTTCTTGATCACCATTTAGTGTCTCCCCCAGAATGTTATTTCCAACAATTAAACAATTCCCCAACAGGATACGATTGGGGAGGAAATTTGAACTGCTGGAACCACATTTACATGCGGTGACCCTTGCTCCCTGCTACTATAGGAGAATACTCTATATCTATTGATATCCCCCATGTTCTTAAGTGTTTCCTAGCTAGGAACAATTTTTTAACTATGCATTTGGATTTAAAATATAACTTAATATATACATTATCTATCCTATAAACCAAATGCTGTACTTGCAGAATTTCAGATGTGTCAAGTTTGATACCTAGTAAGGAGGACAGATTTTTTTGTTGCCAAGGCATTGTTCTGCCAACTAGGAATATTCCCATTCACACAAGGTCCAGTTTTTAGCCATATAGCATTGGTATCTACTATCATATGATGACCCCAGTATCCCTTACTATTCCAATTGGACAGAAGGGCATTTCTGCTAGACTTAACCCTCATTATTACTTTCTTTTTGAACATTTTAAACATTTTCTTTCAGGGAGAGTGCACAGCTTCTCAAACTATTAGGTTTTAATGAGTCTAATTTTTCCAGAACATCTTTAAGTTGGGATCTACACCAGATCAGGGATTCACTCATATCTGATATGCTGGAAAAAAGCAGCAAAACAGTTTTAGCTATCAGATGACATTGTGATTTAAGTGTCTCTCCTAATTCAGGTTCCTGTTATGCTGGAAGATAGTACCCTCTCCCCTCCCTGTCTCTATATTCAGGTGGGGCATTTGGGTAAACATCCCCTGTATTGCCCTTCTTATTGCCAGTGCTCAGATTAGGTCTACCAGGGGAGGAAACACTATCCTTTCCTGCTTCCTCTAAACAGGCATACCTATTATGTATTTCAATAGGTGCCCAATCTTCCCCAGGATTTGTATCATTAAGTTTGGGACATTTTTGCTTTGAAGTATCTATATAATTAGCCAGGGAGAGTGATTGCCTATGTCTTTTCCTTTTCATAATTCACAAATGCAGGTGCTCACAAGATATTTCAGACTATTTGATTAAACTTACTTTCTATCCAATGTTAAGGTTATTAGTTAAACATGGATGATTAATCACCATATAATATTACATTCCCCAGAGATTATGTCTTCTTCAAGAGGTACACTATTCCCATAGTAAAAAAAATACAACAACCCTTAAATAATACCTTGATAGAGACCTTAGGCTACCCAGAGTACTTATATCAAGAAATGATAGCCCTTAACCAAACACTAATTGAATATTTAGAATCTATACAATCTCTATTCATATTATCTCTTAAAGCCCCCAGGTACAGGTCTTGTAGTCTCGAGCCAATCCTCTGGGAGAGATTCCCAGCCATGGTCAAAACTCCCACAAGGCAACAGGGAGGGGTGGGAGGCAGACATGGCCGACTGAGGGCAGAGGAAACCAAAAGCACCTACAGGGAACACTCACACAAGGGAAACGGGAAAGGAGGGGGAAGAGGGAGAAGAACCACCGAGGCAGCACACACAGCAGGCACAGAGACAACGAGGGCACAGTGGAACACACAGCACACACACATGCCTGGCTGCACTCACACCCACACAGGAAAGGAAGGGAAGGGGTCACAAAGCGGGACAGACAACACACATGGCACAACGGGCACGGGGGGGGGGTTACAGGGAAGATGGGTGGGGCAGGCCACAGGCCGCCCAGGACACAGGAAATGGCAACCAGAACCCCCACAACAGCACAGGCTGCACGGGCACCTCCACAGCTACACAGGAAGTCCTGGAATTAGGGGGGGGGGGCAGAAAGGCTGGGCCATAGGCACAGGGGGAGGCCACATGGAACAGGGAGCAGCCCGGGAACAGCCCAGGAGGCAGACAGGCACTCCAAGCACTGCCGAGGGGGCCATGGAGGTGATGCAGTAGAGCCGGAGCAGTTCAGGCAGTCCACAGACGCACACACACACCCAGGCGGATGCTGGGAGGCAAACACCAGGGGCCCCAGAACCCCGCGATCACATAGGCACCCAAGGGGGGGGAAACAGGCACAGGAGGGAGCGACGGTGGATGAGGAGGGTCAGCAGCAACCCGGGGAGCTGGGTGGAGGCACAGAGAGCAGGACTCGGCCACAGGAGAAGGCAGCCATCGAGGGGAGCACTGGTTGCAGAGGCGAATGAGGGGGTGCCTGGAGGGGGCCCGGAGCCACAGGCAGGGGCAGTGGAACCCCGGGAAACAGACAGCACAGTTGCAAGATCAGGACATCATGGAGGAAGCAGGCAGCGGGCTGCGGCAGCAGCAGGGAGGTGGCAGGAGCTCTCCACGGGGCCACCAACTGGGGCATGGAAGGCACAGGGGGGCTCACAGCCAGCTGCAGAGGGCAACGAAGGGGCCCGGGGCCAGGTGGCCCACCAGTTGAATGAAGTGCGGCCACTGAATCATGCCCTGATGGTAGCCCAGCATAGACATGTGGTGGGCAACCAGGTAGTCTGCCTTGAAGGGATTCTGCGTGGTGAGCCCCAACTGTACATCAGAATGGGACCACACACTGGACAGCACCGCCAGCTCCACCTTGGTGGGCTCTGACAAGTCATAGTCAGCAGTAGGGGGCCAAGAAAGGTGACCCAGCTGCAACATCTGGTGATACACCACCCCACACGATCGCTGGTACCCACGGGCCCCGTGAACACAGCAAAAGTAGGACACGGCCAGGGCAGGGCCCACCTCATTCAGACAGGACAGGCTGCACACAGACAGAGCAGACACGGTCTCCACCGCCGACCACCCCACATGCAAGCATCTCATCTTTGGGATGCGCTCATCGAGAAAGGGAATCAGGCCCAGGGTCTCCATATGCAGCCGGCAATCACGGGCAACCGCAGGCGCGTGCTGTGGCTAAATGCCCTTTCCCTGACACAAACCCCCTCTGACCCCCCCTTAGCTGAAACTGCCAGCCTGGCTCAGCCAATGCCCAGGCGCAGGAAGCACATGTTTAGGACTTCCTCATTCCTGGAATTCCTAAGGGGGGGGAACTCTACACCTGAGACAGGTGACATAGGATGAGCGAATCCTAGAAGGAGAGGGGCTTCTGGGTTAAAGCCAGCTGACCCTCCTGGACAAATGAGAACGAAGGTCAAGGATGCCTTAAAAGGACCAGCACAGGCATTGTCTCTCTCTCTCTCTCTGGACTAACTGAACTGCTGTGTGGCTGGTGTCCTTCCTGCATAGGGCACCCACATGCCCTGTATGGCTTAACAGCAACTCTGGTCTGGCCAGAAGAAGAACTTGGACCCCGTAGGAAAACCATCCCCTATAGAGATCTGATCAGCACCCTTGTGAGTACTGCTAGTTACGGTTATAGGAAGACGCTTTCTAAATGGGCTACCATGTCCACAGATACTGACTCTGATTGCTCAAAGGGTTATTACCCCTAGTTCTATGCTTTTATTCCTTTTTGTTATATGTACCAGTAAAGTCTAAGTTTTCTTTTTACCCTACTGGGTGTGGGTGTGGGTGTGTGTGTGTTATTGGCTGCGCAATAAATGCCTCCTTTGGGCCGGGTGGCCAAGCCTCGCTACTAAGGCTTAGAAGGGAAAAATCTACCTATTTGACTAGGGGCCAACAGCTTTGAGAACCAAGGGAAGCCTCCTGCGGGTAGCTCTGGGGATCTGCCTCCAACACAGTGGAGGAAATCCCAGGAACAGAGTGCCAGGAAAGGGGAGTGCTTTTGGGAAGCTGTGAGGCTTATGCCTTTTGGGGTTCACATGTCTTGGGTGGTGTGAACGCCCTCTGAATTATACCCAAGTGGTGGCAGCGGAATACTAAGGGTTCTTGGGTTTTTTTCAGCTATGGGAACCCCTGGTCAGAGATTTGGAGAAACACAGTGAGGTGGGTGTCTCAGCTGTATAGCACCCCCTACTGGCATTTTGCCACAGTTGCCTCATAGCCAAAGTAGCACAGCCCTGAGTTCAGACTCGCATAGGCACTGGACAGGCAGTCCGGGCAGCTCAGGAGCAACTGCATGGCCGGGGAATGCCACAGGTCACACAGGGCCATGGTCTCTCGGAAGGTCCAGCGATGGGGGGTCCCATAGGTGCTGGGAGCCCGGTGGAAGCGCAGCCAGCCATGGTCCTGGAAGCAAAGGAGACTAATTGTGAGGACAGAGGGGCCCCACAATCCCTGGAGGGATGGGAGGGGATGCAGGGGGGCCTCAAGGCCAGCCAATAAGGCCACCGGCCACAACATAGCATGACAAGCAAGCGAGGTATGAGGTGCGGACCCAGCACAGCTGCTGGAACAGAGCTCACAGACAGGACAGCCTACACACTAATCAGGGCAGCGAGGACAACAGGCTAGCTACATTGAGAGGTGGGAGACTGCTGACAGCAGGAATTCAGCTGCAGCCCGCATGCACCCGGGAGCAGGCTGGACCGTGTGCTAAGCCCCTTGCAGGGTCAGCAGGTGCTCTCAATGGAATGCCTCCAGCTCCACGGCACACACATCCTGCAGGAGCCTGCCTGGGCAGCCGAGATGGGGGACCACCCATCGCCCACCCGACAGGGCCCTGGGTCGTGACCTGGGGGTGGGGCTAACCGTGCCCCGGGCTATAACCGGGTCAGCTGCCCCCAGTCTGGGGCAATGTGCATCATGGAGCTAGGCCAGTTGGGCACATGCGGGATGCACCTAGCCCTCTGCGCAGAGTGCTACCACTTGCACACTGATCTCTTGTGCATCCAGACCACTGAGGTGCACCTTGGTGCCTGCCTTCGGGTGACCATTGCCCGGAGCGCCTCTAGGGGCCGGAGAGCCCACCATGCCCACAGGCACTCCCTGACCTGGCTCAGGGCCCTGAGGGTGTCCGGTGTGGCCTGGCAGGCCCTCCTCCGTGGCCAGGAGAGGGTCACATGGCTCCACGAGGCGGCAGGGCGCCTCCAGTGGTGGAGGGAGACCATGGGGCACACAGCCCTGTTCACTATGCCCATTGATCGGCGAGTATGGGTCACAGAGTGGTCACAGGGGTGGTGGTCCCGGGCGCTGACACAGTGGGATGAGGCAGCCTGGAGGGCGCATTTTTGGATGGACAGGCACACCCTACTGCGACTCACAGAGCTGTTAATTCCCTGGCTGGAGCGGCAGCACACCCCCTTGCGGACTCCCATCCCCAAGGTGTAGCAGGTGACCATTGGGGTCTGGGCACTAACAACTTCTGACTCCTGCCGATCCATCTCACAGCACTTCGGCGTTGGGGTGAGCACTGTCGCCGGGATTCTGAGGGACATCTGCAAGGCTGTTGAAGGAGTGCTCCTGGACTGAGCGATCCAGCTGGTCGACCAGGCGGCCGTGATGGCCGGCTTTGTGGCTAGAGAGTTTCTCAACTGCATGGGCACAGTGTACAGCACCCACACAGAGATCCTCTGCCCCTCCATTCGGGAGGCCATGGAATATGTTAACAGACACAGATACCACTCCCTGCAGCTACAGGCGGTGGTGCACCACCGAGGGCAGTTCACTGACATCTTCACAGGCAACTCTGGGTGCAGCCACAATGCCTGGATCATTACCCTCTCCCCCTTCCTATGCCCAAATGTACCGCAGGGACTTCGCAGACATGGGGATGACCCAGATCGAGGGGGTGCTAATGCCCCCCTGCATCCTGGGGAACCCTGCCTATCCCCTCAACCGGTGCCTGATGAAGGCATACCTGGTCGCCCAGAACCCTGTGGAGGCTCTCTACAATACCTGCGTGTGTGCAAGCCAGACTGTAGTCGAGAGGGCCTTTGGGGCCCTCAAGCAGCGCTGGAGGAGCCTTGCGGGCCGCCTGGACTACACAGTGGAGACCTCGGCCCTGGTGATTGGAGCCTTCTGTGTGCTGCACAACATGTGCGAGACCAAGGGGACTGCCCTCAACTACCCCGTGCCCCAGCGCCTTCCCGGCCCTGTGCCCCTGTATGTAAATGCAGAGAACCCGCGGGAGTACTGATACGTCAAGCGCATCCGTGCTGCCCTGGCAAGGTGGATCAGCCTGGAGGCCGAGGCATGAGGTGCACACCCCAGTCTCCCCCACTCCGGGGCCCCCACCGGTGCCCAGTGCATGCCCCTGTATGGCCACCCACTCGCCCATGGCCCTGGGCCCATGACCTGACCCAAGGAAGCAATAGTGGAGTCCAAACCTTTATTTTCACACACAGTTACATGTGTCCACCACAACCACTCACCTCCCAGTGCCGTGTTCACCCCCCCCCTCAGACCACCCTCCCCCTTACCCCCCATCTCCAGGGCCTCCCCCTCAGCTGCCCTGTGGGTCCATGTCCCCAGCTGTGTCCTGGGAGGCCTCGGTGTCCTCGGGGGTGGGTGTTGGTGGGAGGGCAGGCGGGCGGGCCCAGGGCCGGAGGGGGCCCCCTGGGTGGCTGCTCCCACCGGAGAGGCCTACAGGGACCTGGAGGCGGATTTGCAGGCTGGGGAAGTGGAAGAGGCAGTGGGGGTGCCAAGGGGCCTGTCATTGGGGCCTGGGTGGGCAGGGTGCCCGGCGGGGTGGCTGCCATCATGTATGCACTCATGATGCCGGCGTGCAGGAGCAGGGAGATGCCAATGTCATGCAATTGGTCCATCTTCACTGAATGCTCCCACACCATTCTGCCTATGGCCTGCTCCAGCCACCCAAATGCCTCTACCTGCCTGCTATGCTCCCGGCGCTCCCGCCTCCGCTCCAGCCGCACCTCCGCTTGGAGCCTCTGGTCCCTTTCCTCCGCTGTTGCAGGGAGCATTCTGTGGCCACCTCCATGCGATCAATGGCCGCAATCATCTGTTCGCCCTGCTCGGTGGTAGAGCAGACAATGTCCTCCACCTGCTCTTCCCTCCAGCGCCGTACCCGTGCCCGGTGCTCTCTCATCCGCTGTGCCAGGGGCATGGGCCCGGGTTTCTGGGGCCCCTCGGGTTGCCCTATTGGGTACACAATAGGTGGTGGTTAGGTGCCCCAGATGGCTGCCCCTGTCCCGTGGCATATCTGGGGGGGTCTCAGGCCCAACCCACCATCAGATTGGCAACCAGTGCCCTCCCCCAGCACCCTTCCTTCCCCTTGGCAGTGTGCCTCACTGGGGACCACTGATTACTCCCGGGGCTGCTCTCCGGCGTCCTCGTTGCCTGCCTTTCGTCAGTGCCGGGCCGTGCTGTGCACTGTGGGTATATGGGAGGGATTGGGTGGGGGTGGGCTGCCCTTGTCCCCAAGCAGCCCCCCAGACCCCTTTCCTGTGTTCTGGGGTGTCCGGGGTGGCTGTGGGCGACCCCATGCCTGGTGTGTCCCCCTTCCCCACCCTCAACCTTTCCCCCCATCCGGCCCCCCTCCTACCCATGTGCTTACCCCCGATGTCTGTCTTGGAGCCCTCCAAGGCCGGTCCCTCGGTGTTGCTGGGGTTCCCCTGTGTCCACTGGCTGAGGGTGACCAGTGTGCCAGCCTCAGAATCTCCCGGTGCAGACAGGAGGTGGGGGCTTCTGGGACTGGTGCTTGTGGGGGGCCTGCAGGTCCCCAAGGTCCCTGGGCATTCCTCCTGGGGGGCGGGTGCTCTGGAGCCGGTGTCCTCCCTGTGGGCAGCGAGAGGAGGGGGTACCTTGGCCCATTCCTTGCTCTGGACCACGACGCTCCCCACGAGGCATGGGGCGATGATGGAGCCCTTCATATGGAGTATGCAGTCCAGGGCATCAAAGTAGGGGGCAGTCCAGGCTCTGTGTCCGGACTGCTGGTTCTTGTCCCAGAAGGCCTTGTACCCCCTCTTTAGTTCCTTGGCCTTTGAGCGGCACTGGGCCATGGTCCTGTGATGGTCTGCCGCCTCCATGTCCCACATGATCTCCCAGAAGACATGCTCGTTCCGCTGATTGACTGTGAGCTCCACTTGATGCTCCAGGTTCCCCCAGATGTGGATGAAGTCCTGGGTTTACCTGTGCCCCCATTGCCCCCCTCGATGGTAGGGCCTTCTCCCATGTGGGCCCTCATCCTCCTGGCCAGCACCCATCTCCTCTGGGGGCTCGAGCACCCGGGCCCGCTTCTGTGTCTGTGGGTCGGGGGGGTTAGCTGTTGTTCTGCCCCTGTCCCATGGCCCCACCCCTCCCCCCCTCCTGCCACCCGGGTCACCCCCCTTGGTGCCCCTGTGCTGATGGGTCCCCCCCTTCAGTCCCCTTACCCATTTCCGGGGTGCCTCGTCCCCCGGTCCGGTTGTTGTCTTTGGGGCTGCCTGTCCCGGCTGCTGCTGCTGCTGTGGTTGTCCTTCCACCGCCTGCAGGTGCAGCACTACCCCTCCTCTGCCTGTGCTTCCACCACCTCTTCCCCCACCTCCACCTTCTCCTGCCATGCTCGCTCCCCCACCGGTCTCCTCTCCCTTCCGCCTTGCTCCATCCCCGCCACATTGCCCTGCTGCTGTGTGCCCTTTAAATGTCCCTCCCCAGCCTGTGTTGTTGCTGGTTGCCTGGCAGCGACGCTGCATGCTTTGTCACCCGCTGGGAATCATTTTGGTTGGTTCCGGCCGGTGGTTGCCGTTCAGATGTTACTTTTTGTTGTTTCCCAGTGGGAATCGCATTGACCACGCTTTCAGAGATGGTCCAGGCTGGAGCTCCGGAAGCGTGGTTGATTTTGACCCCTGATGGGGATTGACTGTGATGAACATCTGGCACCCACGGAACAGACGTTCAGGGCGCTTTGGCCCTGCCGTGTGGTTGAGTGTGGTTCACTGTGATCTCGTAACATCTGAAAACCCATTGTTGATCCATCCAAACCTGTTGGACTGGCTGTTGTAACCTTTGTGGGGTCACAGCAGCAACATCTGGATGGCTTCTGTGTTTGCCTGTGCTATGTTCCCACTGGGACCTGGGTGTGTGCCATCCCTGTAATGAGAGGACATTGGGGCATGCCTTCCCCTGCCCCCCTTCACTGTGATGTATTGCTAAGCTCCTCTGTGCGCTGTGGTGCTGCCACCTGTTTGCTTACTGCTGTGGGGAGGGCCACTGGTGCCATCTCCTCCCCTGTACAATGTGCTGTCATGCCATCACACCCATCCATCCTGGCCTGAAGGTCCTGTAACACCCCATTGGTCTCCTCTTGATTCCACACACCATGGAGGTGGGGTAGCAGATCCCCCTTCCTCTGTTGGTACCCTGGCCCACTTGTGACTCCTGGAGTCGATGCCACACCCTCTCCCCCGAGGTCCCTGGGAGGAGCTTTTGGTGCCCTAATATTGCTCCGGCCCTTGGCCATTGCTGTTAGGTCCCCAGCCAGGCCCCTCTGCAACCTCCTTGCATTAAATTGTGGTGTGGACAATAATCCTTCGCCACACAGGTCGGGGGTGGGAGAGACATTTTCTGTCTAAGGTTCTACCTAACACAGGCTTTCCAATGTATCAGAATCCCTGCTGACTTAAATACGCTCACAGCAACTGTGTTTTAAATGATTGCTCACTGAAGGTATGCCCAGCTGAAAGCACAGAAGGCTGCTGACATCTGAAAGTGGGCAGAAGAAACAGGCATGCACAGACTGTTCCGAGTCCATTTATAGCAACAGGCTGGCTTTGGCTTGGCAGAGAGTATGCTTTGAGGAAAATCCACTAATGTAAGGGGCATCCCCTCCAGTTTACACACACACACTCTCTCTCTGCACAGTGTATAGATGACAAAATAGTCACCAACTTAGATAAGATGTTTAGATATCATCTAAAAGATAATATTTTTGTTAGCAGTATATTTGTTTATACATTTGATTCACATAAAATACAAAAGGAGAAAGTAATCAGTGGCATACTGGAACAGGAACCCCACATCTTAGCAACATTTCTTGACTCTTATTTCAGATCAGATAGGGAGGAAATCTGCCACAAGAATGTAATGCAGAGAACTGGAAAGTCATTCTCCAAGAGGAAGTTACAGACACGTCTGAGTCACTAAAATACTTATACCCTATGCCTTCTAGCGACAGGGATAAAGTTGATTAATAGAAAAGCAGGGATCTGAAGCAATGCTAGAAATGGTGTGAAAAATAATCAAGGGTCTCAGGAAGGCAATTCAGAAGCTTGCTCCTAGAGATGGCCTTAGGATTTCTGGAAGGGGAAGCAAATTAAGGCTTAAAGCTTCATAGTCACACTCTTGGGGGTACTTCCAATTTAAGTGATTCTTTAGAAATTAAAAATGGAAGAGGGAGTTTTCACAGCACTCCTAGTCCCCTTTGCTGTAGAATTTCTCCACTTACATAACTACCAAGTCTAGAGTAGCCAAAAAATAAGAATATAAGAGCTCAGAACATCCATCCATTCCCTTTTCTTCAAAACCTGTGAAGGCCAAGGGCATTTGTAAGGGGGAAATCAATAAAATTGAGATAAATTACTTAAGCTAGTTTCACTAACTAGAAAGATTATGTCTTTTGTCACTTCATCCCTTTTTCTGTTTCTTTGTCTATCTCTCCCCCCTCCCTCTTCCTATCTATCTCAATACCTGTTGGTCTATACTTCGTTTCTGTCAACTATGTTCTCTTTATTATTTCCTTGACATAAAAATTGCCCGGCCGAATCAGACAGCTGTCTCACCTAGTCAAAGATTGTGTGTCAGAGGGCCTTTTTAGATAAGCGGGATTTTAAACCCGTGGATCTTGGACACCTCCATGGGTGTGTGTGTGTTAGATGCTCCTCCGTGAACCAGAAGTCACCTGGGCACCATTAGAAACAGCGGTACCGTGCGACTCTCAGTTTTTTGAGACACGGCGTAGTACAAATCTCGATTATCAAGGTATTTCTACGCTGCGTCTCAAAACACCCGGGAGTCATCTGGCATCGTTGTTTCTAATGACACCTGGCCAACTTCCGGTTCATGGAGTAGTGTCTAAAGCCCACCCCACCCCACCCCACCCCCGGCGCAAGTGTCTAAGAGCCACGGGTTTAAAGTGCAGTTTAAATCCCGCTTGTCTAAAAAGGCCCAGAAGAGTGGTCTGTATGTGAGACTTCAGAGAAATGTTCAAAGTGGGGAAGAATCCTGGTAATACAGGAAATGCCACCTCATTTAGGAACACAGGTGTTTCTGAATGGACTAAACACCCATGAGAGATGACCTTAGGATTTCTGGAAGGGGAAGCAAATTAAGTCTTAAAGAACCATCTCTGAATGGTCAAGCTATGACCAAAGTAGGATGTGGATTTGACTGACTGGATGAGAGGACAGGATTTATGACATAGTAGCTCAGGTGCAGGTCCCACAGCAGGGCCATATTAAAGGACTGGGAGCACCACAATAAACTAGTGCTGAAATAAGAATTAAAAAATCTCAAATCTCTCTCTCCGCCCATTGCCTCCCAAAGTGCAACCAGGTTTGTCTCCCAACCCAGAGAAATTAAAGTGGGAAGAAAGGGAGGGAGGGAGGGAGGGGGGAGGAAGCTATGATGTCCCTTCCTCCACTCTCTTAATCCTTTCTAGATAGGAGGAGGGAGAGCAGGATGGAGTGGGCAGACTCAGCAGACATCTTCAGTATTCTTTTGGCTTGAAGTCAGCAGAAGTCAACAGCCAATAGATTTTCATTTTGGAAAAGGGCAGCCAGTCTGCTCATGTGAAAAATGGCACCAATGTTGCTGGTGCCATTTTGGGAAAGGGTCCACATGCGCAGAACAGTCCTGGTGGTCATCTTAAGTATGGACTGGTTTTTTATTTGTATTTTTATAACAAAAATGGATGTCAGGAGCACCTCCCTGTAGATATCATCTGTTAATCTTGTTCATACAACAAAGGTTCGTAGGGAGGTGTTCTTGGTTGCTGCCCTGATGTTATGGAACTCCCTTCCCCCGGAGGTTCATCTGAGTCTCTTCTGGAGGTGGTGTAAGGCGTTTTGGCTTGTAAAGGGATTTGGTGGGCGGGAATAGGGAATGAGAGGGTTGGTAGGTGGTTTGAGGGTGGGGTTATGAGAGCAGGTTGGGTATGGGAAATGGAGAGGTAGTATTGGGTGAGTTTTGCGGGGGGTTTATTTTATTTTATCAAATATTTATAGTCCGCCTCTTCTGCTAACAGCAGCTCCTGGTGACTAACACTCAAAAAAACCATACAAAATTTTTAAAAATTGAATAGATTAAAAACATTATTAAAGTATAAATCAAACAATACACCTCATGCAATTGAAACTGGGGGGAATAATCAAACCCCTACCACCACCACGCCATCACCCTCACAAAATGCCTGGCGGAACAGCCAGGTTTTGCATTTTCATCAAAAGGAAGAGAGGTCTCTGCCATCCGGGTCTCTGCCGGAAGGGAGTTCCACAGTCTACATATGGCCACCAAGAACGCCCTCTCCAGAGTCACCCCCTGAGAAACCTAGGGGGGCCTCGAGGAAGACACCCCCGGATGAACGCAGGGACCACTCTAGGGCCCAGGGAATGAGGCAGTCCCACAGATAAGCAGGGCCCAGGCTTGCAGGGTTGTAGGGAGGGCTGTTGGTTTCGGGGGGGGTGTTGTCTTTTATTGTTTTATGGATTTTTAAAATACACTTTTATACGTGTTTTTTATGTTTGTAAGCTGTTCTGAGCCTTTTAAGGGAAGGATGGGATAGAAGGTTAAATAAATAAATTACTTCATTTTTATCCATTTTCGTTACCCTGACCTAACGTTTTCGTATTTTAATTACTAAAGTGAATGGGGTCTTGTTCGCTTTAGTAATTTAAAAAAAATTAATTGCACATGCCAAAGGGCAATCTGGTCAGTTTGTCTAATACAGAGAAAGGCGAGAATTACAAAGATTATGACAGTGAAATTTAGTTTATTCTTGTATATTTCTGTTTGCTTGCAAAGATGTGATTCCAGACCATATTGGAGTATATAGTCCAAACTGCTAAAAGAAGCTGTGCAGTTGTTGCAAACTTGTGCACTCCAAGAAGAATATGCTGTTTTGGTTTTTTAATGATCTGCTGATCCCAAATAATAGAGAATCTTCCAGAAAAACATGATAAATTTCAGCATTACTCCACTGCCTCAACATTCTTTTGGATCTAAAAATATGCTTGGAAAGAAGATCATGGTAGCCAGTTTAGATGCTGATATTTAGAATACTATCATCAATAACTGCAGAATTTAAACAAAAGGTAAAGGCTTTCCTTTTCCGTAATGAAAGATGAGTATCTATGTATCTTAACTCATGTTCTGAAGTGGTGTAAACACAGATCACTTTTTATTGCAACATGGGGTATTTTCAGACGTTACGAGATCACGGTGAACCACGGTGAATACCCACCTGTGGTCACTGTGACTCGAACGTCTGTTTGGAGGCCGCCAGATGTTCGCCACGGTCAATCCGCACAAGGGGTCAATTTGAACCACGCTTCCCGGGCTATCCGGGGGAATGTCCTGGGAAGCGTGGTCAAACGAACCCCTGGCAGGGACCAACAAAAAGTAACGTCTGGCCATGCACCACGGCCTGGGATCCCCGGCGGGATCCCAGGCCATGGCGCTTCCGGCCCGATGCAGCGGCTGCAGTGGCCCCGCCGCCCACCCGTCTCCCTGGTGGCGGGGTGCGTGGAGGGGGCGGGGCCGTGCAGCCACACGTTGTGCCGCGTGGCCCTGCCCCCTCCCACATTCCCCGCCGGGATCCCCCCGGCACGTCTGTTGTGGCGTTACGGGGTGACCCCGGCGGGGAATGAATAGGGTGATTTCGGTACAGGGCCAACGGGCCCCGTAACATCTGAAATCACCCATGGATTCCCCCTCCCCCTTTGTCCAGTTTGTTAAATAAAATTAAATGAAATGCTTTACATTTACAGTACTCAGGTAACTAATTCAGAGCTCTCATTTTTCTACTTACTCTCACAGACACTTCAAAATCTCTCATGCTACATCTGTCTATTTGAGATTATTCAACATAGTTTTAAGTGATAAAGACAGTGGAAACTGAAATCCCATTAGTACCTATGGAATATCAAATGTACTGCAGGGAGTGAATTTTGGAATTTTGTCTGTTCTATTTCACCTGATGGTTCCTATTGCACATCTCATAAAAATTGAACTGAGAGAAAAATGGCTGCCTCTGAAGACACATTTTCTAACAGCATAAGTTTCCAATGAATGCAAGTTGACATGAGGTAATTTCAGACGTGACGGGCCCAGAGGCTCGGGATCCATTTTGGATATGCTTTCCTTAGGTCATAGTGGAGAGGGTGACTGATTTGAGGGAAATGTCTTTCTGTCCCTACCTCTATGATCGATATCTTGCCTAATGCATTAGGCAAGCATATCATAAAGTAAAAGGGTTACGTGAAAGGTCCCATTTCAGATCCCAGTCAGGAATCAGTCCGGCCGTGCTTTAGATGTGCCGGCCTGATTCTACCAGGAATCGGGAAGGGGGAAGGGCTGCGGGGTGCAATATACATCCGCCTGCCCTCTGGGAGATGGGCGGCGCTGCAGTGGCAAATCCGGCCACTGTGCCTGATCTCATATCGCAGTCTGGGCCACGATCCTGGATGGGCCAATGGTACAGACATCACTTTTGGCCCATCCCGGAACATTGCCAATATAACCACACTTCCGGAGGTGAGGCCAGCCTCACCTCCAGAAGCATGGTTATTTTGATTCCCGCCAGGTATTCTCTGTGGTGAACATCTGGCGGGACAGTAACGGGACAAATGGCCACCACAGGGGATTCACTGTGGTTGACTGTGGTCCCGTTACATCTGAAATTACTCATGGTAAAACAGTTTTCAAGAAGCCTTGTTAATGGAAGATGGAATATATGATCATTTAAGATGTAGGGTCCAACAATTAGAGAAATTTTTTAGTCAAACCCTTCTTACCAGGAGAGTAGATTTTTGCCTGGCAACCGAACATTTACATTATTTAACAGACTTTAATTTTGAATAATGCTAGTTTCATGTTTCTTGTTGCTTCACTTGTATATCATGGTAATTTAAAAAAAAACAGTTTTAAATTACAAGGGAAAGAATCAATACAAAAATAATTTCCCTGCTGACTCCAAAAATTGGATATTTTTGGAAGCTACTATTGGTTCAGGATTATGAAAGTAGGAGCAATATACTGTCCTAATATTGTAAGACATAAGTGAGTTAAGCAATAATATTTTAGTTTTAGATACATTCAATGATCATACTAGAATACTGCAAAAGAAATAGTAAAAGAGAATATTCATTTTAGTCATATATCCCATGCAGACCAAGTAATCAAGGAAATCAAAGTAAAATATTGAAGATGTATCATTTAAAAAAATCTCAGATGATCATGAACACCATGCTCTTTCTCCTTTCTGTGTTGACAAATCAAATCTTCATTACTGTCCATATCTAACTGGACACTATTTGGAAATTTTTAGACAAGAAATAGTTAAACAAAGTGTACTTAAAATAGTTTCAAATTAGCATGTAGTATATTTATCAAGTATAGTTTGCAATAAAAACAATATCCTCATCCACCTTATGATAATGGATATCGGATAAAGGGCTTACTTCATAATCAAAGAACCTCACTGGAGAATTTTGGGTATAATGTTACAAAATATTTCACAGAATCCCAAGGTATAAATAATAATGAGAACATTGATGAAATATGGCAACCCTAACTAATGTCCAACAAGCAAATCATTTTCTTATATAATTGAATTTGCGACTGGTTAAAAGCAAAACAGAAGTTTTATCTAGCAAAACACAAGTTTTGCGAGATAAATAAGCTTGGTTAATGAAACACACTAGCACTGAGGAATTGATGCAAATCTTGGCATTTGAAACCATTCTCTCTATGTAGTCTGTTCTTATTTCTCTATTGGAAATGCACTGGTAATTTCTAATTTCTTCTCGAGAAAGAGATTTCCTTAGGTGTGGGTTACCAAAATGAGACAGAAATATGAAGGGTAAATTCAGATGTAGCCAAAAGGTTCTTATAGAAATGTACCTAAGCATTTCCTCTTTCTGTTATCATAGTGAGCCAGTGGACGCAAGCTAGATTGGAAGCTTAATTCTAATGCTTTGGTTTCATGTCATTATGTACACATAAAAATATTAAATAATGTGTTATTTTTAATGGTATCTTCTGGATGGATTGTTAGCTGTGATTATCCTTTCAGTACCTTTGGGCAAGATAGGGTCCTAGCTTCATCTAACCTACATAGTTAATTCAGTAGTCTCATTTCAATGTAGTAAGTGACTGGCAAACTGCCCCAAGTGCTCTCCAGCAAGAGCAGAAATTCATGCATTAGGCAAGATATCGATCAGAGAGGCAGGGACAGCAAGGCCTTTTCCTCAAATCAGTCACACTCTCCACTATGACCTAAGGAAAGCATATCATAAAAGTAAAAGGGTTAGGTGAAAGGAAAACTATTACACCTCTAAATTAGTTGGATTATCATTTTCTTCCTGCTCTAGTTTCTTCACTTATACTTGCTGAGATATCAATGCAAATATTGTTCAACATGTGTGTGTGTGTGTGTGTGGGTGTCTTTTCATTCTCTTTTTAGAGGCCTACCTTTATCACAGAATTTAGGGCCAAAAGAGACCATTCTGATCCCCCAGGATGACTCTCTATATAACACAGGCTACCCTTTGTTGATCTTGGGCATGCTACTGTCAGAGCTGATTTGACTGATGCCAGGTATGATGCGATGTGACACCAGATTTCACATGCCTTCATTTGATGCCAGAATTGATTTTTCTTGACATGTTTCAGTTACAAGTATAAAATTGGGTCCAATAAAAAGAAATTTGGAAAAGCAGTAGAGATATAAAGCATCTGGCAATTAAAGTCTATTAGAAGAAACCTTCAAGAAAGAAAAAAATAAAGAAAAGGTTTCTCTGTAACATGAGCTTACCCATATCATGTTAATTATCAAATGATCAATATGCTATAAGCCACACAAAGTCCACAAATCAATAGAATGTAAAAATATCAGAGAAAACCCAGCAATACTGCAACCTCGTATGGATTACAAATATATACGACCTATCGTACCTGCTAGGAATGAAGCAAACAGTATGCAATGTGCCAATTGTGGAAAATGTACGTTTTTCTTCTCACTAAAGGTACTTTTTCATACAGGAATAAAGAAATATAGAGCAACTTAGTCCCTCCAATGCCTCCATTATCTCCAATGCCTCCGTGCATGGGGGATCGGTCAGTGGATGTGGATGGAGCAAGGGACTCCACACCCACTCCCACCCACAGCAATCAGACGGATCCCCCCATGTATGACTGCGTGGGTGGGTGGGACATCCCTCTGATTGCTGTGGGTGCATGCGTGATCTTGCGCTCCATCCACCTCCACCGACCAATCCACCATGCACGGAGGCACTGGAGATAACGGAGGTGCCTCCGTGCATGGAGATGGGTGGAGGTGGGTTGGCATCTGTGTGATGGACAATCCATGCAGCACCCACCCACCACAGTGCCCACCCATCACCCCATGCCCTTTTGAAAAGAGCCTTAGGGTGATTTCAGACGTTACGTGGTCCAGAGTCACCACAGTGGATTCCCAGTGGTGGTGAACCGATCAGCCACCCCCCGTGGTCAATAAAAGCCCCGAACAGACGTGATGGGAGCGGGACCATGGCAGGTAATTGGGCTGCCAGATCACAGTCCGGGGTAGCGCAACAGATGTGACACCGATTCCCGGCCGTGGTCAAAACACCCAGAACGAGCCGGGGAGGCGCGGGACACAGACATGGCCATCTGAGGGCAAACAAAGCCACAAGGGACAAAAGGGAATGCCCACACAAGGGAAATGGAAAGGGAGGTGGGAGAGGGAGAAGAGCCGCCGAGGTACCACACACAACAGGCACACGGACAATGAGGGTACAATGGAACACACAACACACGGCCGGGCGCACACACACCCACACCCAGAAAAGGAAGGGAAGGGGGGGAGACACAGCAGGATAGACAACACACATGGCACATCAGGCAAAGGGGAGGCGAGGAACAGGGAAGAGGGGGGGAAATGGCACAGGGGCACAGCTGGACACAGGCAACAGCAACCAAGACCCCCAATACAGAGCAGTTCGTACGGGCACCCCCACAGCAACACAGGCAGTCCCAGAAAAGGGGGGACCAGGAGGTCTGGCCACAGGCACAGCAGGAGCACACATGGAACAGGGTGTGGGACAGGAACAGTCCAGGAGGTACACTCAGACCCCAAGTGCCGGCGAGGGGGTGATGGAGGGGAGGCAGGAGATAAGGAGCAGTGCAGCAGGTCCAAAGTCACCCCCCACCCCAGGAGGAACCTCAGGGTTCTGTGTACAGGGGACCCAGAACCCTGAGGTCACAGGGGCACCCATGGGGGGGGCTGGGGTGAGGACAGGGCCGCAGGAGGAGGAGGACGGTCAGCAGCACACAGGGGCACCATGGGGGCCAGTCAGGGATCTGGAGGCAGACAATGGGGAAGGTGGACATGGAGGTGAACACCCGGTGCAGAGGTGGATGGGGGGGCAGAGGAGGACAGGGGACACAGGCAGGGGCAGCAACACCATAGGAAGCAGCCAGCACAGCAGCATGGCTGGGACATCCAGAGGGGAGCAGACAGTGGGCCACAGCAGCATGGAGGAGCCAGGAGCCCACACGAGGGCCAAGAACTGGGGCCCGGGAGGCACAGGGGGCCCACAGCCAGCTGCTGGGGGCCACGAAAGGACCAGAGGTTGGGTTCCCCACCTGGTGAACGAGGTGGGGCAAATGAAGCATGCCCCGGCAGTACCCCTAATAATGAATAATTACCATTCCAAACAGAGGCCAGTAAATAACATACATCACAAAAGCAAATACTTCAAGGGAGTTAAAACTAAGAGTACATTTATGTATCAATGCAAATATATAACAGGGAGAATCAAGAAACCATTCAGGAAAAAGGAGCTGAAAACTGCAAACACTCAAAGTTCCCAAGTGGAAACTCAAACCCAAAAGTCCAAAGGCAGGAGGGCAGCAAAGTATGAAAGTCCCAACGATCGTTTCGCTGCCACTGCAGCTTCTTCAGGGGTTCTGTATAATGTTATTCAAAAGGACAATCTTCAAGATGTCAACACAGGTTGTAACCTGATCCACAAAGTCAAAAAGTCAGCGAAAGCTGTAACCGGATCCAAAAACAGAGGTGATTCCTCCC